>NW_025553471.1:0-10057 GCF_020424385.1 Procambarus clarkii
CCAGAGTTGCCACAAATATATTTTCGCGCTATTTATTTACAATGTCTAAGCGCATTTTATCTAATTTTTTTTCACTAATTGTGTTTCAAATACTGTTTGAACATATTTTGTATCAATAATTGTTGCATATTTGAGTATACACAGGCGCACACAAATGTTTTCAATTACGGCAATATAATATGTCATTACAGTCTATTATATTGCATGTTCTGCTTATATTTGTATATATTTACACACACGCACACGCTATCTGCTTATATGTTTACATATTTACACACTCGCACACGCTATACACACTTTGAAGCACACTTAGAAGATTTCTAGACTGTGGTAGTCATTGAAGCAGTCGACAGCACATAATGGGATACCACACGTTTCACACTATGTTTGCACAAGCTTCCGTTTCTTGTCTCTACGTGTCGTTGTTTTACACACCAAGCAATCACGTTGGGCTATTGCACGCTTCCCAGCAGGTGGCAAATACTTAAGTTTTTGTGCTAGGAAGCCTTCAGTGTGAGCGAGGCGTGGAGTACCAGCATGCTGCAACAGTGGGTTTATGATGGGCCGCTGAATACCTGGGACATCTTTTGCAAACTTTCCTAATAACTGTATTGCAGCATCAAATACAAAGTCACGGAAAGTGGGCTTACGTCCAGTTCTCACAAGGTACATGTTGAAACAGTTCAGCATGCTCATGTCCACAAGATGGAAGAACACTTTTTTCGTCCACCTACATGTCTTCCGCACACACTCTGCAGTGCCAATCATCATGTCTGATTTATCAATCAACCGCATGTTGATATTATAGTCTAAAACACAGTCTGGCTTATATAGTGGTGCGTTTGTTTTATGGCTCACTTTCCCACTGTTCACCATTGTTCCATCATGAATTGTTGTCAACAAGTTCACCTCTCTTTTGTCTTTCCACCGAACTGACAGAATGTTATCACTTTTCCTTCTCTGACACTCACCAACTGCAATGTCGTTGTCAAACACAGGCATTTCCCTTTGTTGTGGCTTTACTGTACCAACCAATCCGGTTCTATTTTCTAGCAAGAACCGAGCTAGCAAGGGACTTGTATAGTAATTATCTGTATATAAAATGTGTCCCTTGTTCATCCACGGAGCCATGATGGTCTTCACTACACTCCCCGAGAATCCATGTTCGTCGTTACCGGGAATGTCTACATCACTAGCCGAGTACAGAATCATGTGTAACACGTATCCTGTCTCACAATCACAAAGAACAAAAAATTTCAGGCCAAATCGGTTTCGTTTTGAGGGAATGTACTGTTTGAATGGAACACGTCCCTTGAAAAGTATGAGAGATTCATCAACCACCAGCTTCTGTGCTGGTACGTAAAAATCTCTGAATTTTCCAATAACATCGTTCATGTAGTGCCTCACTCGCCACAGTCTATCATCAGCTGTTCGGTCCTGAACACTTCCAAAATGTAGACACCTGAGGAGTATCTGAAACCTGTCTCGTGACATATATTTCCCGAATAAAGGTGTTGGTATTGTCTTGTCCTTGCTCCAATAGTCATTTATTGCATGTTTGTGACAGTGCTTCATCAACAAACAGAGTGCCAAAAACACATACATTTCCGCCACTGTGGTATTTTTCCAACGCTGCAGTCGTGAAAATTCTGTGATTTCCCTCTCAATCAGGTAAGCAGCATGCAGGTTCGTTTGGTGTACAATGTATTCCATGAGTGGTTCATCATAGAATGCTGTAAAATATTCCATCTCAGCCATGTCCTCACCTTGATTAGGGAAAAGGTTTGTAATCCCTACATCTTTATCGTCAAAGTGAGGAATATTAGGAATAAAATCGTCACCATCACTCCACTCAAGTACACCAGGCGTCCTGCGAGATGCAGAGGAAAGACGGCGAGGAAGCGATGCATACCGGCGACCAGGAGCTGAATACCGTCTGCGAGAAGCACGGCGGCTACGTGAGGTGGGTGCACGTGAGGTGGGTGCACGTGAGGTGGATGCACGTGAGGTGGATGCACTTGAGGTGGATGCACTTGAGGTGGATGCACTTGAGGTGGATGCACTTGAGGTGGATGCACGAGGTGGATGCACGTGAGGTGGATGCAAGTGAGGTGGATGCACGTGAACACGAGGGTCTTGGTCCCTCATGTGGTGCCATGCGGTTGCGCTTGGCCGGGCGAGATGCTGCTGACGCGACAATTTCTCGCCCAGTTACACCACTGGTACCAGCCACAGGCTCAATAAAACTTTGATCTGAGTCACTAAACCCAGAAAAGGAATCACCTCCCTCTGACTCGTCACCCTCAAACAGAAAATATCCACAGGAACTGTGAGGTCGTGGTAGAATTGGGGTAGAAAATGGGCGAGGAGGCATGGGAGAGCGTATAGGCCTCGCCATGGCATGGCGGTCATTCTCACTTTCACTGCTGCTGCTACTATCACCCGACAACTGTGTATAATCCTCATCGTTGTCTGAATCGTCAAACACACTTTCTTCACCTTCAGAGAATAATTCGTGGGCTATTTGCTATGGGGTGAGGGACTGAGTGGTGCGTGCCCGTGAGGCGTTTGACCGTGCGCTCGCCATGGTGACTCTCGCTAAACTGAGGCCTCCCATGCCTTCGGATCGTGAGCGGGAATTTTTTTCAAAATGGCCGCTGTTTACTAGAGCCCCTGGGCAGCGTATGGGACCCCCAGCTACACTGCGGGCCATTCAAATCGTGCGCGGTACCCATACACTTCATATGAAGTGAAGTGCAGTTGACTGGTAAAACGATTTACACTTCATATGAAGTGATGCGCACTTTAAGGGTTAAGGGGCCCGGTGACGGTAGAGATTTCTCCATATATGAAATACAAGTACTGTATAGTGAATTTTTTTTTTTTTTCAATGTACCCGAATTTGCCGTATTTCTAGCCAAGTCGCATATTTCTCAGGCTGGATTTATTCACCTGGTTCGGTTTACTCTGGTTCGCTGAAGCGGCGGGATGTGCGGATTTGCTTAAGATGTTAGGTCAGAGTTCACTGATTGGTGGAAAACTTTTCTATTCTATCTCAGATAACAATTAATAATTCCTTCTTATGACAAATTGATCACACACGTGGACAAGTGGTCCACAAGCTTACGATGTTGGGACAGAGTTTACAGACTGGTGAAAAACTTTCCCATTCTATCACAGGTTATAATTAATAATTCCTTCATATTAAAAGTTGGATCACACAAGTGGACCACACAACAAGGGAACCATATTAACCAAACACCAGCCAGAGTGGTCCACACAACAAGTGAAGCATATTAACCAAACACCAGCCAGAGCGGTCCACACAAGTGAAGGCCTGTGTTTTCATGATTTTCATTCACTGATCTGTGGCGCACGTATCTTTGTAGATTACAGTACATACTTTAAAGGCTGAAGCGTGAATAGCTAGCTAATATGTTGAAATCTTCATATATACATTTTCTGTGATGAAACAATATGAGTGAGGGTGGACAGATAAAGGAATACTGTACTGTAAACCTCACTTTACAGTGAAGTTTCACTCGCTTGCATCTGTGTCGTCATAGTTCAGTGCCCCATGACCAGCACGAGCACAGCTGTACCAGCACGAGCATAGCTGTACCCAGCACGAGCACAGCTGTACCCAGCACGAGCACAGCTGTACCCAGCATGAGCACAGCTGTACCCAGCACGAGCACAGCTGTACCCAGCACGAGCACAGCTGTACCCAGCACGAGCATAGCTGTACCCAGCACGAGCACAGCTGTACCCAGCACGAGCACAGCTGTACCCAGCACGAGCATAGCTGTACCCAGCACGAGCATAGCTGTACCCAGCACGAGCATAGCTGTACCCAGCACGAGCATAGCTGTACCCAGCACGAGCATAGCTGTACCCAGCACGAGCACAGCTGTAGCCAGCATGATCACAACAGTAGCTAGCACCTGTACAAGAGCAGCCAGCACCAGCAAACCTGATGCAAACATCTAATAGCATCGTGTGTGGAGTTGGAACAAGTGTTAAATTTAAGTACATAGTGTTAATGTGTTATGATTAAGGTTGCAGTAATTTTAGTGTACAAAAGTTTCATAACCTGTTTTATAGTACCCAACATACAGCACAGTAGATATTTACTGTACAGTATTCACAACATCATGAGAATTAAAGATGGACATAATTCCAACAATAAGGTAAATAAAAACTGTAACACAGTATTATCTAGGGGGAGCCCCATCAGCTCCCTGGAGCTATCCAGGCTGAATGGATATGTATAACTTTCTGGCATCAGTCAATGTGCATGGAGGTCTTGACTACCGGGGATCATGAGCCAGAACCTGGGCCCCCTCATAGAGGCACGAGGAGCAATGGCCTATTAAAACCCCCATGTGGCTGGGAGCATTCTATGTCTGCCATCGACTGGGTCTGACACCCAGAAAGGTAGATGTCTCAAAATGCAAGCGCGTTGCTGAGCCACAGCAACCCTCCCCTGTCACCCTGTCCTTCCCACTATTCCTCCCCCCTTCCCCTGTCCCCTCGTCCTCCCAACCATTCCCCACTCCCCCGTCCTCTCATCCTCCCCACCATTCCTCCCGCCCTCCCCCATCCCCTTGTCCTCCCCACCATCCTCCACTCTCTCCGTCCCCTCGTCCTCCCCACCATACCCAAATCCCCTGTCGCCTTGTCCTCCCAACCATCCCCCACTTCACTATCCCCTTGTCCTCCCCACCATTCTCCATTCCCCCATTCTCTCATTCTCCTCACCATGCCACACTCCCCTGTACCCCTCGTCCTCCCCACCATTCCGCACTCCCTCGTCCAATGCGTTCCCAAATGATCTGATGTTCCCATCAGAAAAATGGGAACATCAAATGATCTGATGTTCCCATCACTGAAAAATAAGTAGAACAGTTAAAAAAAACAAAATGAAAACAATGAAAAAAATAAAAAAAATAAACTATACCCACAAAATGAACAGTATGGTAAACAACACAGCTCAATTCCAACACAGTGTCACACAAAATAATTAAATCAAAATGAAAATAAATCAAAATCTATGAAAATTAAATTTATCAATGCAATTGGAAACATTGAAATGGAATCGTAACATATTTGGTATAGCGTGTGTTGCTATTACGTGCAACAGATGGCGCTGTTTTAAATTTTTTTTTATATTTTTACCTGTCACAGATGAGGCATGTATATAGTAGGTACAGTATATAAAAACACCCACCTATTCAAATGCAACGTCGTGTCAAAATTTAAAGGCAATCGGTAAAGAGGTTTCGAAGATTTCCCCTCACAAAAAACATGGGAAAAAACAGTTTTTCAAGTAAAGCATGTTTTCTCCCGTTACAAGCGTGACATCTATATGAGTATGAATATAAAAACACGCTCTGTTGTGAATGGAACGTTGTCAAAATTTCAAAGCAATCTGTGAAGAACTTTTGGAGATTTAGAGATTTTGAACAAACAAACATTTACATTTTTATTTATATAGATGAAAATAATAATTGAATAATATAATAATAATAATAATAATAATAATAATAATAATAATAATTTATTTAGGAACAGTACATATAGAGTTGCAGCATTACAGTACAAACATTCTGTTAGATTTAAAGATAGAGGAAGTACCTACAATACCTAAAGCCACTAGTACGCATAGCGTTTCGGGTAAGGAGAGTTGGGAAAAAAAAACTTAGACTAAAACTTAATTGTAATTGAGCTTAAAGTATAAATTGTGTTGAATGAAAAAAATAATAAAAGATAAAAAAAAGGGGGAAACATGGTACAAAATAGCCAATATACAAGTTGGTTAACAAACCGCATTTTTTTTTTTAAATAGTATGACATGGGTTGACATTTAGAAGGTAGGTTACATGGAGGTAGTACTTAGTTTTCATCTTAAACTGGTTGAGAGAGGTACAATCTTTGACATAATTGGGAAGGTCATTCCACATTCTGGATCCCTTGATTTGTAGAGCATTCCTAGTTTGATTAAGTCTAACGCTTGGAATATCAAATAGGTACAGTATTTGTTTCTGGTGTGGTGCACATGGGTTCTGTTATAACCTTCTAGGAAGCGTTGAAGGTCAGGATTGACATTACAATTGAGAGTTTTAAATATATAGAGTACACAAGAGAGGATGTGCAGTGACTTAAATTAATATCTAACATATTCAGAGATTTGAGTAAGGGTACTGAGTGATGTCTGGGGCCAGAGTTAGATATTGTTCTAATAGCAGCTTTGTGTTGGGTAATTAGAGGACGTAAATGATTTTGGGTAGTAGAACCCCAGGCACAAATACCATAGATGAGATAAGGATAGATGAGAGAGTAATAGAGCGTCACCAGGGCAGGACTAATATGCTCATAATACTTTTGAGTATAGCAATGGGTCACACATTTTATTATATAAATATATCACACTATTGAATAATATTACTCGAAAAAAAAACAGAAAAAATCAGAGACATTGAAATAATTAGGTAATAATATCTTTGTGGCAACTCCCGCCTGACAGCTCGGGTGGAGCTGACCGCCTCCGACAATTACTCTGTCAACGCCTCACTTTTGCCAGATTTCCTTGCCCTATTGTGGCCAAAATATGTCACAATTTATTTTCTATTTTTCCCATGATCAGGGAACACAAATGAACACTTTTATAAGACGTGTTGCAGGCTAAAATCGCAAGAGCAGCCCAGGGGTTAACAAAAACCAACTAATAATATCAGGGGTTTTGCAGCGTGATGAGGGTATCGACATCATAAAACCGAAACATGCACAGTCCCTGATGAAGGTAATGTCGTCATCAATTAAAGCATTTTTAAAAATTCCGTTTATTGTCCAAATATTAGGGGACTGGTTTTAAATGTGCCCCTTTCTGGGGGGAGCCCCGTCGGCTCCCCGGAGCTTTACCGGCTGATATGCTAATGTCAGACTTTGGCATCAGTCATGTGTATGGAGTTCTAGGGCCTACCGGGGACCACGAGCCAGAACCTGGCCCCCTCAGAGAGGCAAGGGGAGCAATGGCCTATAGAAACCCCCGTGTGGTTGGAAGCATTCTATGTCTGCCATCGACCGGGTCAAGCATCCAGAAAGGTAAGCATTCCAAAACAAACCCCTATTCTGGTGAAAATTGCTACCTAAGCCGAACTAGTGAATAGAACTCTTCAACAGAAAACACGGAAACTAGTATGACGTCATACGTCACCGCGCCGCTGTCTGCGCAGCTTCCCCCTCCCCGGGAGGGGGAAGGGGGAGCTCCAGACCTCCCACGCCGGCTATCCACCCACCAGTTCTTCGGCTGATGCTATAGGCAATGGTTATGTGCTCCGGCTCCAGAGGTTGTTTGATGGCAGCAGTCTCCATCTTTTCTGGCGGGGGGTGGGGCTGCTGCATTCTGGAGGGGTCCAGGGTTTGTTGGTGCTTTGTTGGTCGGGCCGGGGGTGTGTCGTTTTTGTGTTCAGTGGCGGCCCTCTGCTGTTGTTTGCGTGCCACGGCGTTTGGGTCCGGAGCGCGTTTTGCGTTGATCCGGTTCTGTTCTTCCCGGTTCGCGGGTGATGGTGTCCCGGGTGGTCAGCCGTGTTCTTGCGGCTAAGCTGCCTGTGTTCTTCCCTCATGCCTGTGGCGTTCGTGGCTTCGCTGCTCTCAGCTGCCGTCTGGGCGACGTGGCCTTGCAGTCTTTCGGGCATGGATTTTTGGTGTTCGTGCAGGGGCCTTGCTGCTCGTGGTTCTCGTGTTGTTCCCGGGATTTTCGGGGCTGTGGCGCCTTGGGTTGGCGTTTGCTGCCGGTTGTCTCGCCTCCTTGGGGGGTGCATGGTGTCCGCCTCCCGGTTTTGTCCCTTTGACCTTCCTCTGTGGGTAGTTAGCTCCGGGGAGCCGACGGGGCTCCCCCCAGAAAACCAGCGTTGAATGTAATGAAACGCCATTTTCTGGGTGAGACCCGGAGGCTCCCCGCAACCCTCCCTCCCTCCGGTCGGCGTTTTTCGCGTGTTTTGACATCCAGCCTCAGAACTGATGGGTGGATAGCCGGCGTGGGAGGTCTGGGGCTCCCCCTTCCCCTCCCGGGGAGGGGGAGCTGCGCAGACAGCGGCGCGGTGACGTATGACGTCATACTAGTTTCCGTGTTTTCTGTTGAAGAGTTCTATTCACTAGTTCGGCTTAGGTAGCAATTTTCACCAGAATAGGGGTTTGTTTTGGAATGCTTACCTTTCTGGATGCTTGACCCGGTCGATGGCAGACATAGAATGCTTCCAACCACACGGGGGTTTCTATAGGCCATTGCTCCCCTTGCCTCTCTGAGGGGGCCAGGTTCTGGCTCGTGGTCCCCGGTAGGCCCTAGAACTCCATACACATGACTGATGCCAAAGTCTGACATTAGCATATCAGCCGGTAAAGCTCCGGGGAGCCTCCGGGTCTCACCCAGAAAATGGCGTTTCATTACATTCAACGCTGGTTTTATATTGTGAACGATTTGATAGCAAAATGATTGACGTAGCATGAAAATTGAGGTTAGAAAGCTGAAAAGAGTACAGTATAAACATTTGAGTGTGGTTTGTACACTCACGACCAATGCTCAGCCTTCCTTGTGGTGTGTGCGCTAGGTCACCTGCTGGGCCAGCAAAAGAGTTAATATTGACCTCTGTGAGCCTGATAACCTTCAAGTTGCTAGTTTCCTCAACTGTATGAATTCCTGCTTGTTCATACCCTTAATTACTAAACCTTTTAGAATTACTGAAATGACTGCCTTTACTCTTGACCACATCTGGACTAACATAACCTCTCCACTTACCTCAGGAATAATCACTGATAGGACCACAGACCATTACCCTTTATTTCTTCTAACCAACATTAATAAACCACCTCTAGATACAATGAAGATAAGCTTTAAGCTGTACAATGAAACTTCTAAAAGCAGCTGTATTGCTGCTGCCTCTAATATCAACTGGGAGTCTGAAATAGGTGACATAGTGAATATCAACCTTGCAGTGCAAACATGTCTTCACAAAACTTTGAGCCTTTCCTTGAGGTGTTTTCGGGGTTTAGCGTCCCCGCGGTCCGGTCGTCGACCAGGCCTCCTCGTTGCTGGACTGGTCAACCAGGCTGTTGGATGCGGCTGCTCACAGCCTGGATGATCAGGTATCCTTTGGTGGTGCTTATCGAGTTCTCTCCTGAACGTTGTGAGGGGTCGGCCAGTTATGCCCCTTATGTGTAGTGGAAGTCTGTTGAACAGTCTCGGGCCTCTGATATTAATAGATTTCTCTCTCAGAGTACCTATTGCACCTATGCTCTTCAACCGGGGTATACTGGATATCCTGCCATACCTACCGGTCTCATATGAGGGAGCCGGTCGGCCGAGCGGACAGCACGTTGGACTTGTGATCCTGTGGTCCTGGGTTTGATCCCGGGCGCCGGCGAGAAACAATGGGCAGAGTTTCTTTCACCCTATGCCCCTGTTACCTAGCAGTAAAATAGGTACCTGGGTGTTAGTCAGCTGTCACGGGCTGCTTCCTGGGGGTGGAGGTCTGGTCGAGGACTGGGCCGCGGGGACACTAAAGCCCCGAAATCATCTCAAGATAACCTCAAGATATGATATTATTTCTGTATGCAGGTTTGGGACCTGCCCCTTTATTATTTTCCACCTGTAAATTATTATGTATCTTTTCTGCCTACACTCAAGAGAATACAGATTTTGGCATTTTAGTTGATCCCAATAGTTTAGATGTTTTACTGAGTGGATTCTAGCAGTAAAAGATCTCTGCATGCTCTCCAAGTCAGCAATTTCAAAAACTTTGAAAGGGGCTGTCATTGTGCAGAAGTATTCCTCTCTAGAGAGCACTAGCGTGTTGAATAATATCATCATTGGTATAGCATCTCTAGTGTGAACGGTTCTTTTTATCCAACTTATCATATTTATTGCAATTGTGACGACTTCTTTATTGTGTTCTTTAAAGGTAAGGTCTTCCGACATGAGTAAATCCAAATCCTTTGCATTGCTTTTTTGTTCTATGTTATGATTTGACTGTGTTTTGTAAATTGTTTCCATTTTTAG
>NW_025553472.1:0-26023 GCF_020424385.1 Procambarus clarkii
TCGAGGCCTGAGCCATATTTTGGAGCCAAATTCTGGCTCTCTGCACGTATTCGCAGTTTGATATTACGATTTTTATACCCAACATATGCCAAGTACTGAAAGCGGCAGTGAGTCACATTTTGCACAAACTCCCCTGCAGTTTTCGAAATATCCCAAACATCCCAACTTCGAGGCCTGACCCATATTTTGGAGCCAAACTCTGGCTCTTTGCACGTATTTGCAGTTTGAAATTAAGACTTTTTTATACCCAATATATGCAAAATACTGAAAGCGGAGTTTGGTCACATTTGTCCTAAACCCCCCCTGCAGTTCTCAAAATATCCCAAACATGCCAATTTCGAGGCATAAGCCATATTTTGGAGCCAAATTCTGGCTCTCTGCACGTATTCGCAGTTTGAAATTACGAATTTATATACCCATCATATGAAAAGTCCTCAAAGCGGCAGTTAGTCACATTTTGCACAAACTCTCCTGCAGTTTTCGAAATATCCCAAACATCCCAATTTCGAGGCCTGAACATTATTTTGGAGCCAAATTCTAGCTTTCTGCACGTATTCACAGTTTGAAATTACGACTTTTTTATGCCCAACATATGCCAAGTACCGAAAGCGGCGTTTGGTCACATTTGTCCCAAACCCCCCCTGCAGTTTTCAAAATATCTCAAACATCTCAATTTCGAGGCCTGAGCAATATTTTGGAGCCAAATTCTGGCTCTCTGCACGTATTCGTGGTTTGAAATTACGACTTTTTTATGCCCAACATATGCCAAGTACCGAAAGCGGCGTTTGGTTACATTTGTCCCAATCCTCCCAGCAGTTTACAAAATATCCCAAACATCACAATATCGAAGCCTGAGCCATATTTTGGAGCCAAATTCTGGCTCTCTGCACGTATTCGCAGTTTGTTATTACGATTTTTATACCCAACATATGCCAAGTACTGAAAGCGGCAGTGAGTCACATCTTGCACAAACTCCCCTGCAGTTTTAAAAATATCCCAAACATCCCAATTTCGAAGCCTGAGCAATATTTTGGAGCGGAACTCTGGCTCTCTGCACGTATTTGCAGTTTGAAATTACGACTTTTTTATACCCAATATATGCCAAGTACTGAAAGCGGAGATTGGTCACATTTGTCCCAAACCCCCTCTGCAGTTTTCAAAATATCCCAAACATCCCAATTTCGAGGCATGAGCCATATTTTGGCTCTCTGCACGTATTCGCAGTTTGAAATTACGAATTTATATACCCAACATATGCCAAGTACTGAAAGCGGCGTTTCGTCACATTTGTCCCAAACCTCCCTGCAGTTTTCAAAATATCCCAAACATCCAAATTTCGAGACCTGAGCCATATTTTGGAGCCAAATTCTGGCTCTATGCACGTATTCGCAATTTTGAAATTACGACTTTTTTATACCCAACATATAACAAGTACTGAAAGCGGCGTTTGGTCACATTTGTCCGAAACCCCCCCTGCAGTTTTCAAAATATCCCAAACATCCCAATTTCGAGGCCTGAGCCATATTTTGGAGCCAAATTCTGGCTCTCTGCACGTATTCGCAGTTTGAAATTACGACTTTTTTATACCCAACATATGCCAAGTACTGAACGCGGCGTTTGGTCACATTTGTCCAAAACCCCCCCTGCAGTTTTCAAAATATCCCAAACATCCCAATTTTGAATCCTGAGCCATATTTTGGAGCCAAATTCTGGCTCTATGCACGTATTCGCAGTTTGAAATTACGACATTTTATACCCAACATATGCCAAGTCCTGAAAGCGGCAGCGAGTAACATTTCGCACAAACTCCCCTGCAGTTTTCGAAATATCCCAAATATCCCAATTTTGAGGCCTTAGCCATATTTTGGAGCCAAATTCTTGCTCTCTGCACGTATTCGAAGTTTGAAATTACGACTTTTTATACCCAACATATGCCAAGTACTGAAAGTGGCATTTGGTCACATTTGTCCCAAACCTCCCTGCAGTTTTCAAAATATCCCAAACATCCCAATTTCGAGGCATGAGCCATATTTTGGAGCCAAATTCTTGCTCTATGCACGTATTCGCTGTTTGAAATTACGACTTATTATAACCAACATATGCCATGTACTGAAAGCGGCAGTGAGTCACATTTCGCACAAACTCCCTTGCAGTTTTCGAAATATCCCAAATATCCCAATTTCGAGGCCTGAACAATATTTTGGAGTCAAATTCTAGCTTTCTGCACGTATTCGCAGTTTGAAATTACGACTTTTTTATGCCCAACATATGCCAAGTACCGAAAGCGGCTTTTGGTCACATTTGTCCCAAACCCCCCCTGCAGTTTTCAAAATATCTCAAACATCCCAATTTCGAGGCCTGAGCAATATTTTGGAGCCAAACTCTGGCTCTCTGCACGTATTTGCAGTTTGAAATTACGACTTTTTTATACCCAATATATGCCAAGCACTGAAAGCGGAGATTCGTCACATTTGTCCCAAACCCCCCCTGCAGTTTTCAAAATATCCCAAACATCTCAATTTCGAGGCATGAGCCATATTTTGGAGCCAAATTTTGGATCTCTGCACGTATTCGCAGTTTGAAATTACGAATATATATACCCAACATATGCCAAGTACTGAAAGTGGCGTTTCGTCACATTTGTCCCAAACCTCCCTGCAGTTTTCAAAATATCCCAAACATCCCAATTTCGAGGCCTGAGCCATATTTTGGAGCCAAATTCTGGCTCTATGCACGTATTCGCAGATTGAAATTACGACTTTTTATACTCAACATATGCAAAGTCCTGAAAGAGGCAGTTAGTCACATTTTGCACAAACTCCCCTGCAGTTTTCGAAATATCCCAAATATCCCAATTTCGAGACCTGAGCCATATTTTGGAGTCAAATTCGGGCTCTCTGCACGTATTCGCAGTTTGAAATTACAACTTTTTTATACCCAACATATGCCAAGTACTGAACGCGGCGTTTGGTCACATTTGTCAAAAAAAAAACCTGCAGTTTTCAAAATATCCCAAACATCCCAATTTCGAGGCCTGAGCCATATTTTGGAGACAAATTCTGGCTCTATGCTTGTATTCGCGGTTTGAAATTACGACATTTTATACCAAACATATGCCAAGTCCTGAAAGCGGCAGTGATTCACATTTCGCACAAACTCTTCTGCAGTTTTCGAAATATCCCAAATATCCCAATTTTGAGACCTGAGCTATATTTTGGAGCCAAATTCTGGCTCTCTGCACGTATTCGAAGTTTGAAATTACGACTTTTTATACCCAACATTTGCCAAGTACTGAAAGTGGCATTTGGTCACATTTGTCCCAAACCTCCCTGCAGTTTTCAAAATATCCCAACCATTCCAATTTCGAGGCATGAGCCATATTTTGGAGCCAAATTCTGGCTCTATGCACGTATTCGCGGTTTGAAATTACGATATTTTATACCCAACATATGCCAAGTCCTGAAAGCGGCAGTGAGTCACATTTCGCACAAACTCCCCTGCAGTTTTCGAAATATCCCAAATATCCCAATTTCGAGGCCTGAACAATATTTTGGAGCCAAATTCAAGCTTTCTGCACGTATTCGCAGTTTGAAATTACGACTTTTTTATGCCCAACATATGCCAAGTACTGAAAGCGGCGTTTGGTCACATTTGTCCCAAACCCCCCCCCCCCCCATGCAGTTTTCAAAATATCTCAAACATCCCAATTTCGAGGCCTGAGCAAAATTTTGGAGCTAAGTTCTGGCTCTATGCACGTATTCGCGGTTTGAAATTACGACATTTTATACCCAACACATGCCAAGTCCTGAAAGCGGCAGTGAGTCACATTTCGCACAAACTCACCTGCAGTTTTCGAAATATCCCAAATATCCTTATTTTGAGGCCTGAGCCATATTTTGGAGCCAAATTCTGGCTCTCTGCACGTATTCGCAGTTTGAAATTACCATTTTCTTATACCCAACATATGCCAAGTACTGAAAGCGGCGTTTGGTCACATTTGTCTCAATCCCCCTTGCAGTTTTCAAAATATCCCAAACATCCCAATTTCTAGGCCTGAGCCATATTGTGGAGCCAAATTCTGGCTCTCTGCACGTATTCGCAGTTTGAAATTACGACTTTTTTATACCCAACATATGCCAAGTACTGAAAGCGGCGATTGGTTACATTTGTCCCAAACCTCCCAGCAGTTTTCAAAATATCCCAAACATCACAATATCGAGGCCTGAGCCATATTTTGGAGCCAAATTCTGGCTCTCTGCACGTATTCGCAGTTTGATATTTCGATTTTTATACCCAACATATGCCAAGTACTGAAAGCGGCAGTGAGTCACATTTTGCACAAACTCCCCTGCAGTTTTCGAAATATCCCAAACATCCCAATTTCGAGGCCTGAGCCATATTTTGGAGCCAAATTCTGGCTCTCTGCACGTATTCGCAGTTTGAAATTACGACTTTTTTATACCCAACATATGCCAAGTACTGAAAGCGGAGTTTGGTCACATTTGTCCCAAACCCCCCTGCAGTTTTCAAAATATCCCAAACATCCCAATTTCGAGGCCTGAGCCATATTTTGGAGCCAAATTCTGGCTCTCTGCACGTATTCGCAGTTTGAAATTACGAATTTTTATACCCAACATATGCCAAGTACTGAAAGCGGCGTTTCGTCACATTTGTCCCAAACCTCCCTGCAGTTTTCAAAATATCCCAAACATCCCAATTTCGAGGCCTGAGCCATATTTTGGAGCCAAATTCTGGCTCTATGCACGTATTCGCAGATTGAAATTACGAATTTTTATACCCAACATATGCTAAGTCCTGAAAGGGGCAGTTAGTCACATTTTGCACAAACTCCCCTGCAGTTTTCAAAATATCCCAAACATCCCAATTTCGAGGCCTGAGCCATATTTTGGAGCCAAATTCTGGCTCTCTGCACGTATTCGCAGTTTGAAATTACGAAATTTTATACCCAACATATGCCAAGTCCTGAAAGAGGCAGTGTGTCACATTTTGCACAAACTCCCCTGCAGTTTTCGAAATATCCCAAATATCCAAATTTCGAGGCCTGAGCCATATTTTGGAACCAAATTCTGGCTCTCTGCATGTATTCACAGTTTAAAATTGCGACTTTTTTATACCCAACATATGCCAAGTCCTGAAAGCGGCGTTTGGTCACATTTGGCCCAATCCCCCCTGCAGTTTTCCAAATATCCCAAACATCCCAATTTTAAGGCTTGATTCACTTTTTGGAGCCAAATTCTGGCTCTCTGCACGTATTCGTAGTTTAAAATTACGATTTTTTATACCCAATATATGCCAAGTACTGAAAGCGGTAGTGAGTCACATTTGTCCCAAACCTCCCTGCAGTTTTCAAAATATCCCAAACATCCCATTTTCGAGGCTTGAGCTATATTTTGGAGCCAAATTCTGGCTCTCTGCACATATTCGCAGTTTGAAATTACGACTTTTTTATACCCAACATATACGAAGTACTGAAAGCGGCATTTTGTCACATTTTTCCCAAACTCCCTGCAGTTTTCAAAATATCCCAAACATCCCAATTTCGAGGCCTGAGCCATATTTTGGAGCCAAATTCTGGCTCTCTGCACGTATTCGCAGTTTGAAATTACGACTTTTTTATACCCAACATATGCCAAGTACTGAAAGCGGCGATTGGTCACATTTGTCCCAAACCTCCCTGCAGTTTTCAAAATATCCCAAACATCCCAATTTCGAGGCCTGAGCCATATTTTGGAGCCAAATTCTGGCTCTCTGCACGTATTCGCAGTTTGATATTACGATTTTTATACCCAACATATGCCAAGTACTGAAAGCGGCAGTGAGTCACATTTTGCACAAACTCCCCTGCAGTTTTCGAAATATCCCAAACATCCCAATTTCGAGGCCTGAGCAATATTTTGGAGCCAAATTCTGGCTCTCTGCACGTATTCGAAGTTTGAAATTACGACTTTTTATACCCAACATATGCCAAGTACTGAAAGCGGCAGTTTGGTCACATTTGTCCCAAACCCCCCTGCAGTTTTAAAATATCCCAAACATCCCAATTTCGAGGCATGAGCCATATTTTGGAGCCAAATTCTGGCTCTCTGCACGTATTCGCAGTTTGAAATTACGACTTTTTATACCCAACATATGCCAAGTACTGAAAGCGGCAGTGAAATTACGTCACATTTGCAGGGGCAACATTTTGCACCTCCCCTGCAGTTTTCAAAATATCCCAAACATCCCAATTTCGAGGCCTGAGCCATATTTTGGAGCCAAATTCTGGCTCTCTGCACGTATTCGCAGTTTGAAATTACGAAATTTTATACCCAACATATGCCAAGTCCTGAAAGCGGCAGTGAGTCACATTTTGCACAAACTCCCCTGCAGTTTTCGAAATATCCCAAATATCCCAATTTCGAGGCCTGAGCCATATTTTGGAGCCAAATTCTGGCTCTCTGCACGTATTCGCAGTTTGAAATTACGACTTTTTTATACCCAACATATGCCAAGTACTGAAAGCGGCGTTTGGTCACATTTTGCCCAAACCCCCCTGCAGTTTTCAAAATATCCCAAACATCCCAATTTCGAGGCCTGAGCCATATTTTGGAGCCAAATTCTGGCTCTCTGCACGTATTCGCAGTTTGAAATTACGATTTTTTATACCCAACATATGCCAAGTACTGAAAGCGGTAGTGAGTCACATTTGTCCCAAACCCCCTGCAGTTTTCAAAATATCCCAAACATCCCAATTTCGAGGCCTGAGCCATATTTTGGAGCCAAATTCTGGCTCTCTGCACGTATTCGCAGTTTGAAATTACGACTTTTTTATACCCAACATATGCCAAGTACTGAAAGCGGCGTTTGGTCACATTTGTCCCAAAACTCCCTGCAGTTTTCAAAATATCCCAAACATCCCAATTTCGAGGCCTGAGCCATATTTTGGAGCCAAATTCTGGCTCTCTGCACGTATTCGCAGTTTGAAATTACGACTTTTTATACCCAACATATGCCAAGTACTGAAAGCGGCAGTGAGTCACATTTTGCACAAACTCCCCTGCAGTTTTCAAAATATCCCAAACATCCCAATTTCGAGGCCTGAGCCATATTTTGGAGCCAAATTCTGGCTCTCTGCACGTATTCGCAGTTTGAAATTACTACTTTTTTATTCCCAACATATGCGAAGTACTGAAAGCGGCGTTTGGTCACATTTGTCCCAAACCTCCCTGCAGTTTTCAAAATATCCCAAACATCCCAATTTCGAGGCCTGAGCCATATTTTGGAGCCAAATTCAGGCTCTCTGCACGTATTCTCAGTTTGAAATTACGACTTTTTATACCCAACATATGCCAAGTACTGAAAAAGGCAGTGAGTCACATTTTGCACAAACTCCCCTGCAGTTTTCAAAATATCGCAAATATCCCAATTTCGAGGCCTGAGCCATTTTTTGGAGCCAAATTCTGGCTCTCTGCACGTATTCGCAGTTTGAAATTCCGACTTTTTATACCCAACATATGCGAAGTACCGAAAGCGGCATTTGGTCACATTTGTCCCAAACCCCCCTGCAGTTTTCAAAATATCCCAAACATCCCAATTTTGAGGCCTGAGCCATATTTTGGAGCCAAATTCTGGCTCTCTGCACGTATTCGCAGTTTGAAATTACGACTTTTTTATACCCAACATATGCCAAGTCCTGAAAGCGGCAGTGAGTCACATTTTGCATAAACTCCCCTGCAGTTTTCAAAATATCCCAAATATCCCAATTTCGAGGCCTGAGCCATATTTTGGAGCCAAATTCTGGCTCTCTGCACGTATTCGCAATTTGAAATTACGATTTTTTATACCCAACATATGCCAAGTACTGAAAGCGGCGTTTGGTCACATTTGTCCCAAACCCCCCTGCAGTTTTCAAAATATCCCAAACATCCCAATTTCGAGGCCTGAGCCATATTTTGGAGCCAAATTCTGGCTCTCTGCACGTATTCGCAGTTTGAAATTACGAATTTTTATACCCAACATATGCCAAGTACTGAAAGCGGCGTTTGGTCACATTTGTCCCAAACTCCCTGCAGTTTTCAAAATATCACAAACATCCCAATATCGAGGCCTGAGCCATATTTTGGAGCCAAATTCTGGCTCTCTGCACGTATTCGCAGTTTGATATTACGATTTTTATACCCAACATATGCCAAGTACTGAAAGTGGCAGTGAGTCACATTTTGCACAAACTCCCCTGCAGTTTTCAAAATATCCCAAACATCCCAATTTCGAGGCCTGAGCCATATTTTGGAGCCAAATTCTGGCTCTCTGCACGTATTCGCAGTTTGAAATTACGACTTTTTTATACCCAACATATGCCAAGTACTGAAAGCGGAGTTTGGTCACATTTGTCCCAAACCCCCCCTGCAGTTTTCAAAATATCCCAAACATCCCAATTTCGAGGCATGAGCCATATTTTGGAGCCAAATTCTGGCTCTCTGCACGTATTCGCAGTTTGAAATTACGATTTTTTATACCCAACATATGCCAAGTACTGAAAGCGGCAGTGAGTCACATTTGTCCCAAACCTCCCTGCAGTTTTCAAAATATCCCAAACATCCCAATTTCGAGGCCTGAGCCATATTTTGGAGCCAAATTCTGGCTCTCTGCACGTATTCGCAGTTTGAAATTACGACTTTTTTATACCCAACATATGCCAAGTACTGAAAGCGTCGTTTGGTTACATTTGTCCCAAACCCCCCCTGCAGTTTTCAAAATATCCCAAACATCCCAATTTCGAGGCCTTAGCCATATTTTGGACCCAAATTCTGGCTCAATGCACGTATTCACGGTTTGAAATTACTACATTTTATACCCAACATATGCCAAGTCCTGAAAGCGGCAGTGAGTCACATTTCGCACAAACTCCCCTGCAGTTTTCAAAATATCCCAAATATCCCAATTTCGAGGCCTGAGCCATATTTTGGAGCCAAATTCTGGCTCTCTGCACGTATTCGCAGTATGAAATTACGAATTTTTTATATCCAACATATGCCTAGTACTGAAAGCGGCAGTTTGTCACATTTGTCGCACAAACTCCCCCTGCAGTTTTCAAAATATCCCAAACATCCCAATTTCGAGGCCTGAGCCATATTTTGGAGCCAAATTCTGGCTCTCTGCACGTATTCGCAGTTTGAAATTACGACTTTTTTATACCCAACATATGCCAAGTACTGAAAGCGGCGTTTGGTCACATTTGTCCCAAACCCCCCTGCAGTTTTCAAAATATCCCAAACATCCCAATTTCGAGGCCTGAGCCATATTTTGGAGCCAAATTCTGGCTCTCTGCACGTATTCGCAGTTTGAAATTACGATTTTTTATACCCAACATATGCCAAGTACTGAAAGCGGCAGTGAGTCACATTTGTCACAAACTCCCCTGCAGTTTTCAAAATATCCCAAACATCCCAATTTCGAGGCCTGAGCCATATTTTGGAGCCAAATTCTGGCTCTCTGCACGTATTCGCAGTTTGAAATTACGACTTTTTATACCCAACATATGCCAAGTACTGAAAGCGGCGTTTGGTCACATTTGTCCCAAACCCCCCTGCAGTTTTCAAAATATCCCAAACATCCCAATTTCGAGGCCTGAGCCATATTTTGGAGCCAAATTCTGGCTCTCTGCACGTATTCGCAGTTTGAAATTACGACTTTTTATACCCAACATATGCCAAGTACTGAAAGCGGCAGTGAGTCACATTTGTGCACAAACTCCCCTGCAGTTTTCAAAATATCCCAAACATCCCAATTTCGAGGCCTGAGCCATATTTTGGAGCCAAATTCTGGCTCTCTGCACGTATTCGCAGTTTGAAATTACGACTTTTTTATACCCAACATATGCCAAGTACTGAAAGCGGCGTTTGGTCACATTTGTCCCAAACCTCCCTGCAGTTTTCAAAATATCCCAAACATCCCAATTTCGAGGCCTGAGCCACATTTTGGAGCCAAATTCTGGCTCTCTGCACGTATTCGCAGTTTGAAATTACGACTTTTTATACCCAACATATGCCAAGTACTGAAAGCGGCAGTGAGTCACATTTGTCCCAAACCTCCCCTGCAGTTTTCAAAATATCCCAAACATCCCAATTTCGAGGCCTGAGCCATATTTTGGAGCCAAATTCTGGCTCTCTGCACGTATTCGCAGTTTGAAATTACGACTTTTTTATACCCAACATATGCCAAGTACTGAAAGCGGCAGTTAGTCACATTTTGCCAAACTCCCCTGCAGTTTTCGAAATATCCCAAATATCCCAATTTCGAGGCCTGAGCCATATTTTGGAGCCAAATTCTGGCTCTCTGCACGTATTCGCAGTTTGAAATTACGACTTTTTTATACCCAACATATGCCAAGTACTGAAAGCGGCGTTTGGTCACATTTAGCCCAAACCCCCCTGCAGTTTTCCAAATATCCCAAACATCCCAATTTCGAGGCCTGAGCCATATTTTGGAGCCAAATTCTGGCTCTCTGCACGTATTCGCAGTTTGAAATTACGATTTTTTATACCCAACATATGCCAAGTACTGAAAGTGGCGTTTGGTCACATTTTGCCCAAACCCCCCTGCAGTTTTCAAAATATCCCAAACATCCCAATTTCGAGGCCTGAGCCATATTTTGGAGCCAAATTCTGGCTCTCTGCACGTATTCGCACTTTGAAATTACGAATTTTTATACCCAACATATGCCAAGTACTGAAAACGTTGTTTAGTCACATTTGTCCCAAACTCCCCTGCAGTTTTCGAAATATCCCAATTTCGAGGCCTGAGCCATATTTTGAAGCCAAATTCTGGCTCTCTGCACGTATTCGCAGTTTGAAATTACGACTTTTTTTATACCCAACATATGCCAAGTACTGAAAGCGGCGTTTTGTCACATTTGTCCCAAACTCCCCTGCAGTTTTCAAAATATCCCAAACATCCCAATTTCGAGGCCTGAGCCATATTTTGGAGCCAAATTCTGGCTCTCTGCACGTATTCGCAGTTTGAAATTACGACTTTTTATACCCAACATATGCCAAGTACTGAAAGCGGCGTTTGTCACATTTGTCCTAAACCCCCCTGCAGTTTTCAAAATATCCCAAACATCCCAATTTCGAGGCCTGAGCCATATTTTGGAGCCAAATTCTGGCTCTCTGCACGTATTCGCAGTTTGAAATTACGACTTTTTATACCCAACATATGCCAAGTACTGAAAGCGGCATTGAGTCACATTTGGCACAAACTCCCCTGCAGTTTTCAAAATATCCCAAACATCCCAATTTCGAGGCCTGAGCCATATTTTGGAGCCAAATTCTGGCTCTCTGCACGTATTCGCAGTTTGAAATTACGACTTTTTATACCCAACATATGCCAAGTACTGAAAGCGGCGTTTGGTCACATTTGTCCCAAACTCCCCTGCAGTTTTCAAAATATCCCAAACATCCCAATTTCGAGGCCTGAGCCATATTTTGGAGCCAAATTCTGGCTCTATGCACGTATTCGCAGTTTGAAATTACGACTTTTTATACCCAACATATGCCAAGTACTGAAAGCGGCGTTTTGGTCACATTTGTCCCAAACCCCCCTGCAGTTTTCAAAATATCCCAAACATCCCAATTTCGAGGCCTGAGCCATATTTTGGAGCCAAATTCTGGCTCTATGCACGTATTCGCAGTTTGAAATTACGACTTTTTATACCCAACATATGCCAAGTACTGAAAGCGGCAGTGAGTCACATTTTGCACAAACTCCCCTGCAGTTTTCAAAATATCCCAAATATCCCAATTTCGAGGCCTGAGCCATATTTTGGAGCCAAATTCTGGCTCTCTGCACGTATTCGCAGTTTGAAATTACGACTTTTTTATACCCAACATATGCCAAGTACTGAAAGCGGCAGTTTGGTCACATTTGTCCCAAACCTCCCTGCAGTTTTCAAAATATCCCAAACATCCCAATTTCGAGGCCTGAGCCATATTTTGGAGCCAAATTCTGGCTCTCTGCACGTATTCGCAGTTTGAAATTACGACTTTTTATACCCAACATATGCCAAGTACTGAAAGCGGCGTTTGGTCACATTTGTCCCAAACCCCCCTGCAGTTTTCAAAATATCCCAAACATCCCAATTTCGAGGCCTGAGCCATATTTTGGAGCCAAATTCTGGCTCTCTGCACGTATTCGCAGTTTGAAATTACGACTTTTTATACCCAACATATGCCAAGTACTGAAAGCGGCGTTTGGTCACATTTGTCCCAAACCTCCCTGCAGTTTTCAAATATCCCAAACATCCCAATTTCGAGGCCTGAGCCATATTTTGGAGCCAAATTCTGGCTCTCTGCACGTATTCGCAGTTTGAAATTACGACTTTTTTATACCCAACATATGCCAAGTACTGAAAGCGGCAGTGAGTCACATTTGTCCCAAACCCCCTGCAGTTTTCAAAATATCCCAAACATCCCAATTTCGAGGCCTGAGCCATATTTTGGAGCCAAATTCTGGCTCTCTGCACGTATTCGCAGTTTGAAATTACGACTTTTTTATACCCAACATATGCCAAGTACTGAAAGCGGCGTTTGGTCACATTTTGCCCAAACCCCCCTGCAGTTTTCAAAATATCCCAAACATCCCAATTTCGAGGCCTGAGCCATATTTTGGAGCCAAATTCTGGCTCTCTGCACGTATTCGCAGTTTGAAATTACGACTTTTTATACCCAACATATGCCAAGTACTGAAAGCGGCGTTTGGTCACATTTGTCCCAAACCCCCCTGCAGTTTTCAAAATATCCCAAACATCCCAATTTCGAGGCCTGAGCCATATTTTGGAGCCAAATTCTGGCTCTCTGCACGTATTCGCAGTTTGAAATTACGACTTTTTATACCCAACATATGCCAAGTACTGAAAGCGGCGTTTGGTCACATTTGTCCCAAACCCCCCTGCAGTTTTCAAAATATCCCAAACATCCCAATTTCGAGG
This sequence comes from Procambarus clarkii, assembly GCF_020424385.1. Lineage (NCBI taxonomy): Eukaryota > Metazoa > Arthropoda > Malacostraca > Decapoda > Cambaridae > Procambarus > Procambarus clarkii. The sequence goes on from NW_025553472.1 coordinate 12,986, forward strand.
CCTGAGCCATATTTTGGAGCCAAATTCTGGCTCTCTGCACGTATTCGCAGTTTGAAATTACGACTTTTTATACCCAACATATGCCAAGTACTGAAAGCGGCGTTGAGTCACATTTGTCCCAAACTCCCCTGCAGTTTTCAAAATATCCCAAACATCCCAATTTCGAGGCCTGAGCCATATTTTGGAGCCAAATTCTGGCTCTCTGCACGTATTCGCAGTTTGAAATTACGACTTTTTATACCCAACATATGCCAAGTACTGAAAGCGGCGTTTGGTCACATTTGTCCCAAACTCCCCTGCAGTTTTCGAAATATCCCAAACATCCCAATTTCGAGGCCTGAGCCATATTTTGGAGCCAAATTCTGGCTCTCTGCACGTATTCGCAGTTTGAAATTACGACTTTTTATACCCAACATATGCCAAGTACTGAAAGTGGCAGTGAGTCACATTTGTCACAAACTCCCCTGCAGTTTTCAAAATATCCCAAACATCCCAATTTCGAGGCCTGAGCCATATTTTGGAGCCAAATTCTGGCTCTCTGCACGTATTCGCAGTTTGAAATTACGACTTTTTATACCCAACATATGCCAAGTACTGAAAGCGGCAGTGAGTCACATTTTGCACAAACTCCCCTGCAGTTTTCAAAATATCCCAAACATCCCAATTTCGAGGCCTGAGCCATATTTTGGAGCCAAATTCTGGCTCTCTGCACGTATTCGCAGTTTGAAATTACGACTTTTTATACCCAACATATGCCAAGTACTGAAAGCGGCGTTTGGTCACATTTGTCCCAAACCCCCCTGCAGTTTTCAAAATATCCCAAACATCCCAATTTCGAGGCCTGAGCCATATTTTGGAGCCAAATTCTGGCTCTCTGCACGTATTCGCAGTTTGAAATTACGACTTTTTATACCCAACATATGCCAAGTACTGAAAGCGGCGTTTGGTCACATTTGTCCCAAACTCCCCTGCAGTTTTCAAAATATCCCAAACATCCCAATTTCGAGGCCTGAGCCATATTTTGGAGCCAAATTCTGGCTCTCTGCACGTATTCGCAGTTTGAAATTACGACTTTTTATACCCAACATATGCCAAGTCCTGAAAGCGGCAGTGAGTCACATTTTGCACAAACTCCCCTGCAGTTTTCGAAATATCCCAAATATCCCAATTTCGAGGCCTGAGCCATATTTTGGAGCCAAATTCTGGCTCTCTGCACGTATTCGCAGTTTGAAATTACGACTTTTTATACCCAACATATGCCAAGTACTGAAAGCGGCAGTGAGTCACATTTGCACAAACTCCCCTGCAGTTTTCAAAATATCCCAAATATCCCAATTTCGAGGCCTGAGCCATATTTTGGAGCCAAATTCTGGCTCTCTGCACGTATTCGCAGTTTGAAATTACGACTTTTTATACCCAACATATGCCAAGTACTGAAAGCGGCGTTTGGTCACATTTGTCCCAAACCTCCCTGCAGTTTTCAAAATATCCCAAACATCCCAATTTCGAGGCCTGAGCCATATTTTGGAGCCAAATTCTGGCTCTCTGCACGTATTCGCAGTTTGAAATTACGACTTTTTATACCCAACATATGCCAAGTACTGAAAGCGGCAGTGAGTCACATTTTGCGCAAACTCCCCTGCAGTTTTCAAAATATCCCAAACATCCCAATTTCGAGGCCTGAGCCATATTTTGGAGCCAAATTCTGGCTCTCTGCACGTATTCGCAGTTTGAAATTACGACTTTTTATACCCAACATATGCCAAGTACTGAAAGCGGCAGTGAGTCACATTTTGCACAAACTCCCCTGCAGTTTTCGAAATATCCCAAACATCCCAATTTCGAGGCCTGAGCCATATTTTGGAGCCAAATTCTGGCTCTCTGCACGTATTCGCAGTTTGAAATTACGACTTTTTATACCCAACATATGCCAAGTACTGAAAGCGGCGTTTGGTCACATTTGTCCCAAACCCCCCTGCAGTTTTCAAAATATCCCAAACATCCCAATTTCGAGGCCTGAGCCATATTTTGGAGCCAAATTCTGGCTCTCTGCACGTATTCGCAGTTTGAAATTACGACTTTTTATACCCAACATATGCCAAGTACTGAAAGCGGCGTTTGGTCACATTTGTCCCAAACTCCCCTGCAGTTTTCAAAATATCCCAAACATCCCAATTTCGAGGCCTGAGCCATATTTTGGAGCCAAATTCTGGCTCTCTGCACGTATTCGCAGTTTGAAATTACGACTTTTTATACCCAACATATGCCAAGTACTGAAAGCGGCGTTTGGTCACATTTGCCCAAACCTCCCTGCAGTTTTCAAAATATCCCAAACATCCCAATTTCGAGGCCTGAGCCATATTTTGGAGCCAAATTCTGGCTCTCTGCACGTATTCGCAGTTTGAAATTACGACTTTTTATACCCAACATATGCCAAGTACTGAAAGCGGCGTTTTGTCACATTTGTCCAAATCCCCCTGCAGTTTTCAAAATATCCCAAACATCCCAATTTCGAGGCCTGAGCCATATTTTGGAGCCAAATTCTGGCTCTCTGCACGTATTCGCAGTTTGAAATTACGACTTTTTATACCCAACATATGCCAAGTACTGAAAGCGGCGTTGAGTCACATTTTGCACCAACTCCCCTGCAGTTTTCGAAATATCCCAAATATCCCAATTTCGAGGCCTGAGCCATATTTTGGAGCCAAATTCTGGCTCTCTGCACGTATTCGCAGTTTGAAATTACGACTTTTTATACCCAACATATGCCAAGTACTGAAAGTGGCAGTGAGGTCATTTTGCACAAACTCCCCTGCAGTTTTCAAAATATCCCAAACATCCCAATTTCGAGGCCTGAGCCATATTTTGGAGCCAAATTCTGGCTCTCTGCACGTATTCGCAGTTTGAAATTACGACTTTTTATACCCAACATATGCCAAGTACTGAAAGCGGCAGTGAGTCACATTTTGCACAAACTCCCCTGCAGTTTTCAAAATATCCCAAATATCCCAATTTCGAGGCCTGAGCCATATTTTGGAGCCAAATTCTGGCTCTCTGCACGTATTCGCAGTTTGAAATTACGACTTTTTTATACCCAACATATGCCAAGTACTGAAAGCGGCGTTTGGTCACATTTGTCCCAATCCCCCCTGCAGTTTTCAAAATATCCCAAACATCCCAATTTCGAGGCCTGAGCCATATTTTGGAGCCAAATTCTGGCTCTCTGCACGTATTCGCAGTTTGAAATTACGACTTTTTATACCCAACATATGCCAAGTACTGAAAGCGGCGTTTGGTCACATTTGTCCCAAACCTCCCTGCAGTTTTCAAAATATCCCAAACATCCCAATTTCGAGGCCTGAGCCATATTTTGGAGCCAAATTCTGGCTCTATGCACGTATTCGCAGTTTGAAATTACGACTTTTTATACCCAACATATGCCAAGTCCTGAAAGTGGCAGTGAGTCACATTTTGCACAAACTCCCCTGCAGTTTTCGAAATATCCCAAATATCCCAATTTCGAGGCCTGAGCCATATTTTGGAGCCAAATTCTGGCTCTCTGCACGTATTCGCATTTTGAAATTACGACTTTTTTATACCCAACATATGCCAATGCGTTTGGTCACATTTGTCTCAATCCCCCCTGCAGTTTTCAAAATATCCCAAACATCCCAATTTCGAGGCCTGAGCCATATTTTGTAGCCAAATTCTGGCTCTCTGCACGTATTCGCAGTTTGAAATTACGACTTTTTATACCCAACATATGCCAAGTACTGAAAGCGGCGTTTGGTCACATTTGTCCCAATCCCCCCTGCAGTTTTCAAAATATCCCAAACATCTCAATTTCGAGACCTGAGCCATATTTTGGAGCCAAATTCTGGCTCTCTGCACGTATTCGCAGTTTGAAATTGCGACTTTTTATACCCAACATATGCCAAGTACTGAAAGCGGCGTTTGGTAACATTTGTCCCAAACCTCCCTGCAGTTTTCTAAATATCCCAAACATCCCAATATCGAGGCCTGAGTCATATTTTGGAGCCAACGTCTGGCTCTCTGCACGTATTCATATTTTGATATTACGACTTTTTATACCCAACATATGCCAAGTACTGAAAGTGGCAGTGAGTCACATTTTGCGCAAACTCCCCTGCAGTTTTTAAAATATCCCAAACATCCCAATTTCGAGGCCTGAGCCATATTTTGTAGCCAAATTCTGGCTCTATGCACGTATTCGCAGATTGAAATTACGACTTTTTATACCCAACATATGCCAAGTGCTGAAAGCGGCAGTGAGTCACATTTTGCACAAACTCCCCTGCAGTTTTCGAAATATTCCAAATATCCCAATTTCGAAGCCTGCGCCATATTTTGGAGCAAAATTCTGGCTCTCTGCACGTATTCGCAGTTTGAAATTACGACTTTTTATACCCAACATATGCCAAGTCCTGAAAGTGGCAGTGAGTCAAATTTTGAACAAAGTCCCCTGCAGTTTTCGAAATATTCCAAATATCCCAATTTCGAGGCCTGAGCCATATTTTGGAGCCAAATTCTGGCTCTCTGCACGTATTCGCAGTTTGAAATTACGACTTTTTATACCCAACATATGCCAAGTACTGAAAGCAGCAGTGAGTCACATTTTGCACAAACTCCCCTGCAGTTTTCAAAATATCCCAAATATCCCAATTTCGAGGCCTGAGCCATGTTTTGGAGCAAAATGCTGGCTCTCTGCACGTATTCGCAGTTTGAAATTGCGACTTGTTTATACCCAACATATGCCAAGTACTAAAAGCGGCGTTTGGTCACATCTGTCCCAATCCCCCCTGCAGTTTTCAAAATATCCCAAACATCTCAATTTCAAGGCCTGAGCCATATTTTGGAGCCAAATTCTGGCTCTCTTCACGTATTCGCAGTTTGAAATTACGGTTTTATATACCCAACATATGCCAAGAACTGAAAGCGACGTTTGGTCATATTTGTCCCAAACTTCCCTGCAGTTTTCAAAATATCCCGAACATCCCAATTTCGAGGCCTGAGCCATATTTAGGAGCCAAATTCTGGCTCTATGCACGTATTCGCAGATTGACTATATGATTTTTATACCCAACATATGCCAAGTCCTGAAAGTGGCAGTGAGCCACATTTTGCACAAACTCCGCTGCAGTTTTCGAAATATCCCAAATATCCCTATTTCGAGGCCTGAGCCATATTTTGGAGCCAAATTCTGGCTCTCTGCACGTATTCGCATTTTGAAATTACGACTTTTTTATACCCAACATATGCCAATGCGTTTGGTCACATTTGTCTCAATCCCCCCTGCAGTTTTCAAAATATCCCAAACATCCCAATTTCGAGGCCGGAGCCATATTTTGTAGCCAAATTCTGGCTCTCTGCACGTATTCGCAGTTTGAAATTACGACTTTTTATACCCAACATATGCCAAGTACTAAAAGCGGCGTTTGGTCACATCTGTCCCAATCCCCCCTGCAGTTTTCAAAATATCCCGAACATCTCAATTTCGAGGCCTGAGCCATATTTTGGAGCCAAATTCTGGCTCTCTGCACGTATTCGCAGTTTGAAATTGCGAATTTTTTATGCCCAACATATGCCAAGTACTGAAAGCGGCGTTTGGTCACATTTGTCCCAAACCTCCCTACAGTTTTCTAACTATTCCAAACATCCCAATATCTAGGCCTGAGTCATATTTTGGAGCCAACGTCTGGCTCTCTGCACGTATTCATATTTTGATATTACGACTTTTTATACCCAACATATGCCAAGTACTGAAAGTGGCAGTGAGTCACATTTTGCGCAAACTCCCCTGCAGTTTTTAAAATATCCCAAACATCCCAATTTCGAGGCCTGAGCCATATTTTGTAGCCAAATTCTGGCTCTCTGCACGTATTCGCAGTTTGAAATTACGACTTTTTATACCCAACATATGCCAAGTACTGAAAGCGGCGTTTGGTCACATTTGTCCCAAAGCTCCCTGCAGTTTTCAAAATATCCCAAACATTTCGCAATTTCGAGGCCTGAGCCATATTTTGTAGTTAAATTCTGGCTCTCTGCACGTATTCGCAGTTTGAAATTACGACTTTTTATACCCAACATATGCCAAGTACTAAAAGCGGCGTTTGGTTACATCTGTCCCAATCCCCCCTGCACTTTTAAAAATATCCCAAACATCTCAATTTCGAGGCCTGAGCCATATTTTGGAGCCAAATTCTGGCTCTCTGCACGTATTCGCAGTTTGAAATTACGACTTTTTATACCCAACATATGCCAAGTCCTGAAAGTGGCAGTGAGTCAAATTTTGAACAAAGTCCCCTGCAGTTTTCGAAATATTCCAAATATCCCAATTTCGAAGCCTGAGGCATATTTTGGAGCCAAATTCTGGCTCTCTGCACGTATTCGCAGTTTCAAATTACGACTTTTTATACCCAACATATGCCAAGTACTGAAAGCAGCAGTGAGTCACATTTTGCACAAACTCCCCTGCAGTTTTCAAAATATCCCAAATATCCCAATTTCGAGGCCTTAGCCATGTTTTGGAGCAAAATGCTGGCTCTCTGCACGTATTCGCAGTTTGAAATTGCGACTTGTTTATACCCAACATATGCCAAGTACTGAAAGCGGCGTTTGGTCACATTTGTCCCAATCCTCCCTGCAGTTTTCAAAATATCCCAAACATCCCAATTTCGAGGCCTGAGCCATATTTTGGAGCCAAATTCTGGCTCTCTGCACGTATTCGCAGTTTGAAATTACGACTTTTTATACCCAACATATGCCAAGTACTGAAAGCGGCGTTTGGTCACATTTGTCCCAAACTCCCCTGCAGTTTTCAAAATATCCCAAATATCCCAATTTCGAGGCCTGAGCCATATTTTGGAGCCAAATTCTGGCTCTCTGCACGTATTCGCAGTTTTAAATTACGATTTTTATACCCAACATATGCCAAGTACTGAAAGTGGCAGTGAGTCACATTTTGCACAAACTCCCCTGCAGTTTTCGAAATATCCCAAATATCCCAATTTCGAGGCCTGAGCCATATTTTGGAGCCAAATTCTGGCTCTCTGCACGTATTCGCAGTTTGAAATAACGACTTTTTTATACCCAACATATGCCAGTACTGAAAGCGGCGTTTGGTCACATTTGTCCCAATCCTCCCTGCAATTTTCAAAATATCCCAAACATCCCAATTTCGAGGCCTGAGCCATATTTTGGAGCCAAATTCTGGCTCTCTGCACGTATTCGCAGTTTGAAATTACGACTTTTTATACCCAACATATGCCAAGTACTGAAAGCGGCGTTTGGTCACATTTGTCCCAAACCTCCCTGCAGTTTTCAAAATATCCCAAACATCCCAATTTCGAGGCCTGAGCCATATTTTGGAGCCAAATTCTGGCTCTCTGCACGTATTCGCAGTTTGAAATTACGACTTTTTATACCCAACATATGCCAAGTACTGAAAGTGGCAGTGAGTCACATTTTGCGCAAACCCCTGCAGTTTTCAAAATATCCCAAACATCCCAATTTCGAGGCCTGAGCCATATTTTGGAGCCAAATTCTGGCTCTCTGCACGTATTCGCAGTTTGAAATTACGACTTTTTATACCCAACATATGCCAAGTACTGAAAGCAGCAGTGAGTCACATTTTGCACAAACTCCCCTGCAGTTTTCAAAATATCCCAAATATCCCAATTTCGAGGCCTGAGCCATATTTTGGAGCCAAATTCTGGCTCTCTGCACGTATTCGCAGTTTGAAATTACGACTTTTTATACCCAACATATGCCAAGTACTAAAAGCGGCGTTTGGTCACATCTGTCCCAATCCCCCCTGCAGTTTTCAAAATATCCCAAACATCTCAATTTCGAGGCCTGAGCCATATTTTGGAGCCAAATTCTGGCTCTCTGCACGTATTCGCAGTTTGAAATTACGACTTTTTATACCCAACATATGCCAAGTACTGAAAGCGGCGTTTGGTCACATTTGTCCCAAACTTCCCTGCAGTTTTCAAAATATCCCAAACATCCCAATTTCGAGGCCTGAGCCATATTTTGGAGCCAAATTCTGGCTCTCTGCACGTATTCACATTTTGATATTACGACTTTTTATACCCAACATATGCCAAGTACTGAAAGTGGCAGTGAGTCACATTTTGCACAAACTCCCCTGCAGTTTTCAAAATATCCCAAACATCCCAATTTCGAGGCCTGAGCCATATTTTGCAGCCAAATTCTGGCTCTCTGCACGTATTCGCAGTTTGAAATTACGACTTTTTATACCCAACATATGCCAATGCGTTTGGTCACATTTGTCTCAATCCCCCCTGCAGTTTTCAAAATATCCCAAACATCCCAATTTCGAGGCCTGAGCCATATTTTGTAGCCAAATTCTGGCTCTCTGCACGTATTCGCAGTTTGAAATTACGACTTTTTATACCCAACATATGCCAAGTACTAAAAGCGGCGTTTGGTCACATCTGTCCCAATCCCCCCTGCAGTTTTCAAAATATCCCAAACATCTCAATTTCGAGGCCTGAGCCATATTTTGGAGCCAAATTCTGGCTCTCTGCACGTATTCGCAGTTTGAAATTGCGATTTTTTATACCCAACATATGCCAAGTACTGAAAGCGGCGTTTGGTCACATTTGTCCCAAACCTCCCTGCAGTTTTCTAAATATCCCAAACATCCCAATTTCGAGGCCTGAGCCATATTTTGGAGCCAAATTCTGGCTCTCTGCACGTATTCATATTTTGATATTACGACTTTTTATACCCAACATATGCCAAGTACTGAAAGTGGCAGTGAGTCACATTTTGCGCAAACTCCCCTGCAGTTTTCAAAATATCCCAAACATCCCAATTTCGAGGCCTGAGCCATATTTTGGAGCCAAATTCTGGCTCTCTGCACGTATTCGCAGTTTGAAATTACGACTTTTTATACCCAACATATGCCAAGTACTGAAAGCGGCAGTGAGTCACATTTTGCACAAACTCCCCTGCAGTTTTCGAAATATCCCAAATATCCCAATTTCGAGGCCTGAGCCATATTTTGGAGCCAAATTCTGGCTCTCTGCACGTATTCGCAGTTTGAAATTACGACTTTTTATACCCAACATATGCCAAGTACTGAAAGTGGCAGTGAGTCACATTTTGAACAAACTCCCCTGCAGTTTTCGAAATATCCCAAATATCCCAATTTCGAGGCCTGAGCCATATTTTGGAGCCAAATTCTGGCTCTCTGCACGTATTCGCAGTTTGAAATTACGACTTTTTATACCCAACATATGCCAAGTACTGAAAGCAGCAGTGAGTCACATTTTGCACAAACTCCCCTGCAGTTTTCAAAATATCCCAAATATCCCAATTTCGAGGCCTGAGCCATATTTTGGAGCCAAATTCTGGCTCTCTGCACGTATTCGCAGTTTGAAATTGCGACTTTTTTATACCCAACATATGCCAAGTACTGAAAGCGGCGTTTGAGTCACATTTGTGCCCAAACTCCCCTGCAGTTTTCAAAATATCCCAAACATCCCAATTTCGAGGCCTGAGCCATATTTTGGAGCCAAATTCTGGCTCTCTGCACGTATTCGCAGTTTGAAATTACGACTTTTTATATACCCAACATATGCCAAGTACTGAAAGCGGCGTTTGGTCACATTTGTCCCAAACCTCCCTGCAGTTTTCAAAATATCCCAAACATCCCAATTTCGAGGCCTGAGCCATATTTTGGAGCCAAATTCTGGCTCTCTGCACGTATTCGCAGTTTGAAATTACGACTTTTTATACCCAACATATGCCAAGTACTGAAAGTGGCAGTGAGTCACATTTTGCACAAACTCCCCTGCAGTTTTCAAAATATCCCAAATATCCCAATTTCGAGGCCTGAGCCATATTTTGGAGCCAAATTCTGGCTCTCTGCACGTATTCGCATTTTGAAATTACGACTTTTTTTTATACCCAACATATGCCAAATGCGCATTTTGAAATTACGACTTTTTTATACCCAACATATGGTCACATTTGTCTCAATCCCCCCTGCAGTTTTCAAAATATCCCAAACATCCCAATTTCGAGGCCTGAGCCATATTTTGTAGCCAAATTCTGGCTCTCTGCACGTATTCGCAGTTTGAAATTACGACTTTTTATACCCAACATATGCCAAGTACTAAAAGCGGCGTTTGGTCACATCTGTCCCAATCCCCCCTGCAGTTTTCAAAATATCCCGAACATCTCAATTTCGAGGCCTGAGCCATATTTTGGAGCCAAATTCTGGCTCTCTGCACGTATTCGCAGTTTGAAATTGCGAATTTTTTATGCCCAACATATGCCAAGTACTGAAAGCGGCGTTTGGTCACATTTGTCCCAAACCTCCCTACAGTTTTCTAACTATTCCAAACATCCCAATATCTAGGCCTGAGTCATATTTTGGAGCCAACGTCTGGCTCTCTGCACGTATTCATATTTTGATATTACGACTTTTTATACCCAACATATGCCAAGTACTGAAAGTGGCAGTGAGTCACATTTTGCGCAAACTCCCCTGCAGTTTTTAAAATATCCCAAACATCCCAATTTCGAGGCCTGAGCCATATTTTGTAGCCAAATTCTGGCTCTCTGCACGTATTCGCAGTTTGAAATTACGACTTTTTATACCGAACATATGCCAAGTACTGAAAGCGGCGTTTGGTCACATTTGTCCCAAAGCTCCCTGCAGTTTTTAAAATATCCCAAACATTTCGCAATTTCGAGGCCTGAGCCATATTTTGTAGTTAAATTCTGGCTCTCTGCACGTATTCGCAGTTTGAAATTACGACTTTTTATACCCAACATATGCCAAGTACTAAAAGCGGCGTTTGGTTACATCTGTCCCAATCCCCCCTGCACTTTTAAAAATATCCCAAACATCTCAATTTCGAGGCCTGAGCCATATTTTGGAGCCAAATTCTGGCTCTCTGCACGTATTCGCAGTTTGAAATTACGACTTTTTATACCCAACATATGCCAAGTCCTGAAAGTGGCAGTGAGTCACATTTTGAACAAAGTCCCCTGCAGTTTTCGAAATATTCCAAATATCCATATTTCGAAGCCTGAGCCATATTTTGGAGCCAAATTCTGGCTCTCTGCACGTATTCGCAGTTTGAAATTACGACTTTTTATACCCAACATATGCCAAGTACTGAAAGCAGCAGTGAGTCACATTTTGCACAAACTCCCCTGCAGTTTTCAAAATATCCCAAATATCCCAATTTCGAGGCCTTAGCCATGTTTTGGAGCAAAATGCTGGCTCTCTGCACGTATTCGCAGTTTGAAATTGCGACTTGTTTATACCCAACATATGCCAAGTACTGAAAGCGGCGTTTGGTCACATTTGACCCAATCCTCCCTGCAATTATCTATATATCCCAAACATCCCAATATCGTGGCCTGAGTCATATTTTGGAGCCAACGTCTGGCTCTCTGCACGTATTCATATTTTGATATTACGACTTTTTATACCCAACATATGCCAAGTACTGAAAGTGGCAGTGAGTCACAATTTGCGCAAACTCCCCTGCAGTTTTCAAAATATCCCAAACATCCCAATTTCGAGGCCTGAGCCATATTTAGGAGCCAAATTCTGGCTCTATGCACGTATTCGCAGATTGAATTTATGATTTTTATACCCAACATATGCCAAGTCCTGAAAGTAGCAGTGAGTCACATTTTGCACAAACTCCCCTGCAGTTTTCGAAATATCCCAAATATCCCTATTTCGAGGCCTGAGCCATATTTTGGAGCCAAATTCTGGCTCTCTGCACGTATTCGCAGTTTGAAATTACGACTTTTTATACCCAATATATGCCTAGTACTGAAAGCAGCAATGAGTCACATTTTGCACAAACTCCCCTGCAGTTTTTAAAATATCCCAAATATCCCAATTTCGAGCCCTTAGCCATGTTTTGGAGCCAAATTCTGGCTCTTTGCACGTATTCGCAGTTTGAAATTGCGACTTTTTTATAACCAACATATGCCCAGTACTGAAAGGGGCGTTTGGTCACATTTGACCCAATCCTCCCTGCAATTTTCTATATATCCCAAACATCCCAATATCGTGGCCCGAGTCATATTTTGGAGCCAACGTCTGGCTCTCTGCACGTATCGCAGTTTGAAATTGCGACTTTTTTATACCCAACATATGCCAAGTACTGAAAGTGGCAGTGAGTCACAATTTGCGCAAACTCCCCTGCAGTTCTCAAAATATCCCAAACATCCCAATTTCGAGGCCTGAGCCATATTTTGTAGCCAAATTCTGGCTCTCTTCACGTATTCGCAGTTTGAAATTACGACTTTTATACCCAACATCTTCCAAGTACTGAAAGCAGCAGTGAGTCACATTTTGCACAAACTCCCCTGCAGTTTTCAAAATATCCCAAATATCCCAATTTCGAGGCCTGAGCCATATTTTGGAGCCAAATTCTGGCTCTCTGCACGTATTCGCATTTTGAAATTACGACTTTTTTATACCCAACATATGCCAATGCGTTTGGTCACATTTGTCTCAATCCCCCTGCAGTTTTCAAAATATCCCAAACATCCCAATTTCGAGGCCTGAGCCATATTTTGTAGCCAAATTCTGGTTCTCTGCACGTATTCATATTTTGATATTACGACTTTTTATACCCAACATATGCCAAGTACTGAAAGTGGCAGTGAGTCACATTTTGCGCAAACTCCCCTGCAGTTTTCAAAATATCCCAAAAATCCCAATTTCGAGGCCTGAGCCATATTTTGTAGCCAAATTCTGGCTCTCTGCACGTATTCGCAGTTTGAAATTACGACTTTTTATACCCAACATATGCCAAGTACTAAAAGCGGCGTTTGGTCACATCTGTCCCAATCCCCCCTGCAGTTTTCAAAATATCCCAAACATCCCAATTTCGAGGCCTGAGCCATATTTTGGAGCCAAATTCTGGCTCTCTGCACGTATTCGCAGTTTGAAATTACGACTTTTTTATACCCAACATATGCCAAGTACTGAAAGCGGCGTTTGGTCAC
>NW_025553473.1:0-26735 GCF_020424385.1 Procambarus clarkii
GCAGTAGAGAGGTAGAAACAAGAGCTTATGCTCTATATTCAGGAAGAGATTAGGAAGGGAAGAGAGGACTGGAAGAGGGATTGCGCTCAGATCACAAACGAATTAGGAAGGATTAACAACATGGCTAAGGACAGAGGATTAGTGGGGGATGGGTTAGTGAGTACGGTTGGAATGGGGAATCTCCAGGGGAGGGGCTACCAGCATGACAATGGCTTACTGAGGAGAAGGACCAGTATAATACACTGATTATTCGAATCTGGGGACCAACAAGACAAGAAAGGATAGAGACAGAAAAATATGAATTGCATGAGATATTGAGATGTATTGGAGCAGGAATGGCAGAAAACGAGGTGGACATCAGCCACCTTACAATTGTACCAAGAATAGACCTGTTCTGGTGCAATTCTCCAACGAGGAGGCTGTGGAGTACATAATGAGGAACAAGCATTTACTCAGAGGAAGTGAAACCCATTACAATGTGTTTATTGAGAGGTATATGACGAAATATGAGCAAATAGCCCACAAGAAGAGATTGCAAGCACGACATCATACACCTTGCTTTTCAAGAACCCTCACCTCCCGGGTCACCTTCCAGGTCACCTCCCAGGTCACCTCCCAGGTCATATCCTCCCCAACGTAGCCCTCCTATACCTTCCCCCTGCCTCAGCCCCCAAACCTCCCTCTGCCTAAGCCCCAAACCCCCTCCCCCCTGCCCCTTCCACATTAGCACTTAACCCACAACTCCTCTGCCACTGCTACATCACACCAATACCAATGGCAATAGTGGAAACTAAAATAAATGGCATGATCTCGGATGCAATCTTTCCAGTGGGGTACCAGGTGATAAGAAAAGAAAGGACACAGAGACAGGGAGGGGGAGTGGCACTCCTAATAAACGGGAAATGGAGGTTTGATGAGCTGGAAAATCCGGGTACCAATTAATCCGGGCACGGATACCATATCCGAGCACGAGCTCCACACATGGAACTCTGACAGTGGATGGGAAGAAAACTGTAATCTTGATACTCTACAATCCCCCACCAAACAGTAGAAGGCCCAGGCAGGAGTATGAGTACAGCAACAAGGCATGTATAGATGAACTGCAGAGGGCAGCAACAATAGCGCATAGAATGAGAGCGAAGCTGCTGGTCATGGGGGACCTAAATCACGGAGAGATAAATTATGAAACAAGGAATCCCCATGGTGGGGAGGAGACATGGGGAGCGAAGCTGGTAGACGTTATTAACAGGAATTTCCTAACACAGCATGTGAAGGAAGACACTAGGGAAAGAGGAAGGGATACCCCCAGCCTATTAGACCTCATTTTTACCCAGAATGTTGACATCGAGCATTTGGAAAATGAAATACCACTAGGAGCCAGTGCCCATTGTGTCCTAGTCTTTGACTACATGATGGAACTTAATTAAAATTGTGACCAAAGGACAAGAGGTCCGGGAAAGGAGACTTGATTTCAGCAAAGGGGACTACAGAAGGATAAGGGACTACCTGAGAGAAGTGCAGCGGGAGGAAGAAATTAGAGGAAAAACAGTGCAAGGTATGATGAGCCAAGTCATATGGAAATGCAAGGAGGCTGAAGAGAGATTTTTCCAACAGTAAAGAAAAAAAGCAGGAGGGAATACAATAACCCATGGTTTAATAGACAGTGTCAGGAAGCAAAAGTGAAAAGCAGGAGGGAGTCGAGGACGTACAGAAGACAAAGGACAGAGGATAACAGGATTAGATGTAACAGAGCTAATGAAGATTACATTAACATAAGACGAGTATCGGAAAGAAATTATGAGAATGATATTGCAATCAAAGCGAAAAAGCAACCTAAATTACTACATAGCCATATAAGAAGGAAGATGTAGGTAAATGACCAAGTGACAAGACTAAGGAAGACAGAGGGGGCATATACAGAAAGTGACAAGGAAATCTGCGAGGTACTGAATGCAAGTTTCCACGGAGTGTTCACAACCGAGCCTGAGCGGCTCCTATTGTTAGAAGAGATTACCCTAGATGGAAGACTATCAGATATAGAGGTGACAACAGAAAAGGCAATGAAACAGTTGACAACACTGAACGCAACTAAAGCAGTTGGACCAGACAAAGTATCACCGTGGATACTAAAAGAGGCAGCGCAGGCTCTCAGCGTACATCTGGCAATGATCTTTAATGAGTCACTTATGTCGGGAGAATTGCCCAGTTGCTGGAAAGAGGCAAATGTCGTACCGATTTTCAAGAAAGGAGATAGGGAGGAGGCACTTAACTACAAACCCGTGTCACTGACATGCATCCCCTGCAAAATACTTGAAAGAATAATTAGGCTAAGACTTGTTGAGCACCTGGAGAGCACTGGGTTTGTAAACAAACACCAACATGGGTTCTGGACAGGAAAATCATGCCTAACAAACCTTTTGGAATTCTATGATAAAGTAACAAGGATAAGGTAGGACAGAGAAGTCTGGGCAGACTGCATATTTCTTGACTGCCAAAAGGCCTTTGATACAGTACCGCACATAAGACTGCTCTACAAATTTGAGAGGCAGGCAGGAGTAAGTGGAAAGGCCCTAGCATGGGTAAGGAACTAACTTACAGGAAGGAGCCAGAAGGTAATGGTAAGGGGCGAGAAGTCGGACTGGCGAATAGTAACGAGTGGAGTACCTCAAGGATCGGTGTTGGGACCAACCCTCTTTCTAATTTACATAAATGACATGTTTACAGGAGAGGAATCGTATAGGTCAATGTTTGCAGATGACACAAAATTAATGAGAAGAGTTGTGACAGATGAGGATTGTAGGATCCTCCAAGAGGACCTAGACAGGTTGCAATGATGGTCAGAGAAATGACTACTGGAGTTCAACACGAGTAAATGTAAAGTTATGGAAGTGGGATCAGGTGATAGGCGACCAAAGGGACAGTACACAATGAAGGGGAACTGCCTACCTGTAATGATTCGAGAAAGAGACCTGGGAGTAGACGTAACACCTAATCTAACTCCTGAGGCACATATAAATAGGATAACGACAGCAGCGTACTCTACACTGGCAAAAATTAGAAATTCATTCAGAAACCTAAGTGAGGAGGCTTTTAGGGAGCTTAACACTGTCGACGTGAGACCAGTCATAGAGTATGCTGCGCTATCATGGAGCCCCCACCAGAAGAAACACATAAGGAAACTGGAGAAGGTCCAGAGGTTTGTAACGAGGCTTGTCCCTGAGTTACGAGGATGGGATATGAAGAGCGTCTGAAGGAACTGAACCTTACGACACTAGAGAAAAGAAGAGAGAGAGGAGATATGATAGGGACATATAAAATACTCAGGGGAATTGACAAAGTGGAAATAGATGAAATGTTCACACGTAATAATAACAGAACGAGGGAACATGGGTGGAAGCTGGAAACTCAGATGAGTCACAGAGATGTTAGGAAGTTTTCTTTTTGCCCATTGTTTCTCGCGCCGGCGAGAAACAATGGGCAGAGTTTCTTTCACCCTATGCCCCCGTTACCTAGCAGTAAATTAGGTACCTTGGTGTTAGTCAGCTGTCATGGGCTGCTTCCTGGGGGTGGAGGTCTGGTCGAGGACCGGGCCGCAGGGACACTAAAAAGCCGTGAAATCATCTCAAGATAACCTCAAGAAGATAGCATGAGAGTAATGGAAAAATGGAATGCACTTGGGGAGCTGGTTGTGGAAGCAAACTCTATTCATAATTTTAAAATTAGGTATGATAGGGAAATGGGACAGGAGTCATTGCTGTAAACAACCAATTGGCTTTAAGGGCGGGATCCAAGAGACAATGCTCGATCCTGCAAGCACAAATAGGTGAGTACAAATATGTGAGTACACACACACACACACACACACACACACACACACACACACACACACACACACACACACACACACACACACACACACACACACACACACACACACACACACACACACACACACACACACACACACACACACACACACACACACACACACACACACACACACACACACACACACACGCACGAGGCAGAAACAAATGGGCAAAAGTTTCTTTCACCCTGAATGCCCCTGTTACCTAGCAGTAAATAGGTACCTGGGAGTTAGTCAGCTGTCACGGGCTGCTTCCTGGGGTGTGTGTGTGTGGTGTGAAAAAAAAAAAAAAAAAAAAGTAGTTAGTAAACAGTTGATTGACAGTTGAGAGGCGGGCCGAAAGAGCAAAGCTCAACCCCCGTAAAAACACAACTAGTAAACACACACACAACAGTGAAAGAACAGGTATTGAAACTTAAAACAGGCGAGGACAGGTATACAGAGAATGACAGAGAGGTGTGTGAGGAACTCAACAAGAGGTTCCAGGAGGTCTTCACAATAGAACAGGGTGAGGTCACTGTGCTAGGAGAAAGGGAGGTAAACCAGGCGGCCTTGGAGGAGTTCGAAATTACGAGAGAGGAGGTCAAGAGACACCTGCTGGATCTGGATGTTAGAAAGGCGGTTGGTCCAGATGGGATCTCACCATGGGTACTGAAAGAGTGTGCAGAGGCACTTTGCTTGCCACTCTCCATAGTGTATAGTAAATCACTAGAGACGGGAGACCTACCAGAAATATGGAAGACGGCGAATGTCGTCCCAATATACAAAAAGGGCGACAGACAAGAGGCACTGAACTACAGGCCAGTGTCCTTGACTTGTATACCATGCAAGGTGATGGAGAAGATCGTGAGAAAAAACCTGGTAACACATCTGGAGAGAAGGGACTTCGTGACAAATCGCCAACATGGATTCAGGGAGGGTAAATCTTGCCTTACAGGCTTGATAGAATTCTACGATCAGGTGACACAGATTAAGCAAGAAAGAGAAGGCTGGGCGGACTGCATTTTCTTGGATTGTCGGAAAGCCTTTGACACAGTACCGCATAAGAGGCTGGTACATAAGCTGGAGAGACAGGCAGGTGTAGCTGGTAAGGTGCTCCAGTGGATAAGGGAGTATCTAAGCAATAGGAAGCAGAGAGTTACGGTGAGGGGTGAGACCTCCGATTGGCGTGAAGTCACCAGTGGAGTCCCACAGGGCTCTGTACTCGGTCCTATCTTGTTTCTGATATATGTAAATGATCTCCCGGAGGGTATCGATTCATTTCTCTCAATGTTTGCGGACGATGCTAAAATTATGAGAAGGATTAAAACAGAAGAGGACTGTTTGAGGCTTCAAGAAGACCTAGACAAGCTGAAGGAATGGTCGAACAATGGTTGTTAGAGTTTAACCCAACCAAATGTAATGTAATGAAGATAGGTGTAGGGAGCAGGAGGCCAGATACAAGGTATCATCTGGGAGAGGAAATTCTTCAGGAGTCAGAGAAGGAAAAAGACTTGGGGGTTGATATCACGCCAGACCTGTCTCCTGCAGCACATATCAAGCGGATAACATCAGCGGCATATGCCAGGCTGGCCAACATACGAACGGCATTCAGAAACTTGTGTAAAGAATCATTCAGAACTTTGTATACCACATATGTCAGGCCAATCCTGGAGTATGCAGCCCCAGCATGGAGTCCATATCTAGTCAAGGATAAGACTAAACTGGAAAAGGTTCAAAGGTTTGCCACCAGACTAGTACCCGAGCTGAGAGGTATGAGCTACGAGGAGAGACTACGGGAATTAAACCTCACTTCGCTGGAAGACAGAAGAGTTAGGGGGGACATGATCACCACATTCAAGATTCTGAAGGGGATTGATAGGGTAGATAAAGACAGTCTATTTAACACAAGGGGAACACGCACAAGGGGACACAGGTGGAAACTGAGTGCCCAAATGAGCCACAGAGATATTAGAAAGAACTTTTTTAGTGTCAGAGTGGTTGACAAATGGAATGCATTAGGGGGTGATGTGGTGGAGGCTCACTCCATACACAGTTTCAAGTGTAGATATGACAGAGCCCGATAGGCTCAGGAATCTGTACACCTGTTGATTGACGGTTGAGAGGCGGGACCAAAGAGCCAGAGCTCAACCCCCGCAAACACAACTAGGTGAGTACACACACACACACACACACACACACACACACAGATGAGACGTCACTCGAGGGAGACACAAGTGTGGGCTGGCAGATCTGCGAATTAACATCACTATCCCAGGATATTAAGTGCCAAAGAGACCAAAACATAGTTTTGGTTCTATGAAGGGTACAGCAATGCAGTGATAGTGTATCACAGTGAGTTTGTATAATGTTACCAAATAAAAATATAAAAACGAGCGAGTTCTTGCGGCAAGACAGTGCCACCAGCAGGCAGTGGTGAGAAGGGAAGGAGAAGTGGACCACCACGTGGAGGCAAGAGCCCTGGCGAGGACAGCCGACGAATCACCGACGTAAGGACGTCTTCATACCCACCTTGTATTGTGCTTGGTGTGGGAGCTGTTGCTTGGTATTATCTCTTTATCGGACATCAATAAGGTGTACAGATTGATTCAATATATCAGTTTAGAATATATCATATATCTTTAGAATCCAGAGTGTAGAGGTTCACATCACACTAGAGTCTGTGCGGCTCATTAGAGCGGCAGGAAGGGTCAGGTCAGGTCAGGACCACACCAGGGTTTACCTCCCCCCTCCCTTTTTCCCATTTCCCTCCCACTCTTCAGATATTTCCACATACTTCCCTCCCCTCACCTACACCCAAAACCCTCCCACAGAGTGTGACCTCCCTCCCTCATTCTCTCCTACCACCGGCTAACCCCCCCCCCTCCTAGTCGGGGGTGTTAGCCGGTGTAAACTTCAAGGAGATGGTTATCCTTGATTATGATGGTTATGGCTGCGAGGGATTCAGACACTACATAACAGGCACCATGACGATGGGAGGACATATAGACTATGGGATTTCTTATTGAGTTCCTTACACACTTCTATGGACCAATGGATAAGGTAGTAGCAGTGATATATAACCCTCCACCAAACGACAGAAGGCGCTAGCAAGAGTACAAGAAAAACAACATGGCAGATCAGCGAGACTCGACCTAGTCTTCATTCTGACCGCCTCCGACATAAGGAATATCGGTAACGAAGACCCATTAGGAATGAGTGATCACAGTGTACTGATGTTTGAGTATCTGGTCGAAGAAGGGTTAAAGTACTCAAGGATGGGACATGAAAACAAAAGACTGGCATTCCGAAAGGGAAACTATGAGGAGATATAATACATTCCTTACAGACATAACTTGGGAAACAGAGATCAGAGGAAAGACAACCCAAAGCATGATGAACTACATCACACAGACGTGTAACGAGGCAGCAGACAAGTTTTTCCCCAGTCCAAAAGATAAAAACGAAATGAAGACGAGAAACCCATGGTTTAATCAGAGATGTAAGTTAGCAATGCAACAAAGTACAAAGGCGTGGAGAAACTATAAAAATAACAGAGGGGGATTGGTCTGATCTTAATTATAGAGGAGTTTGGGATTATCAGTTGGGAGATAAGGAAGCTTTAGCTGGAGTTGGTTGTGACAATGTTATAGACCCTGATGGAATCTCACCATGAATTCTAAAAGAAGGAAGAGAAACACAGTGCCTGCCACTCTCCACAGTTCATAACAAATCTCTGGTAACAGGTGAACAGCCAACAATTTGAAGACTACTAATGTGGTCCCGATATACAAGAAGGATATACAAGATATAGGCAAGAGACACTGAACTACAGGCCAGTGTCCATAATTTGCATACCAAATAAGTTGATAGAGAAGATTGTGCGAAAAAAACTAGCGGAACATCTAGAGCGAAAGAACTTTGCAACATGGGTTACAAACATCAGCATGGGTTCAGGGATGGCAAGTCATGGCTCACAGGATTAAATGAATTCTACGATCAGGCAACAAAAATCAGGCAAGAAAGAGAGGGGTGGGCAGACTACGTATTTTTGAATTGCCAGAGAGCTTTGACATAGTAACACTCAAGAGACTACTGCACAAGCAGGAGATGCAGGCTGGAGTGAAACGAAAGGTAACCCTTTGGATAAGAGAGTACCTAAGCAGCAGAAGCCATCGAGTCACTGTGAGGATCGAGATGCCACTAGTGTAATCCCACAGGGTTGAGTCCTTGGATCTATCCTGATTATGATATAAATAAATGATTTTCCAGTGGGAATAGACTCATTCCTCTCTATGTTTGCTAATGATGCCAAAATTATGATGAGGATTAAGACAGAGGAAGGTAGTATGAGGCTGCAAGATGACCTAAAAAACTGAATGAATAGTCCAACTAATGGCTACTAAAGTGCAACCCGAGTAAATGTAAGGTAATGAATCTGGGCGATGGAAACAGGAGGAGAGACACAGGATACCGAATGGGAGATGAAGCCCTTCATGAAACGGACAGAGAGAAAGATCTATGGATTGATATCACACCAAACCTGTCACCTGAAGCCCATAAAAAAAAGAATAACATCTGAAGCGTGTGCGAGGCTGGCTAATATCAGAACTGCCTTCAGGAACCTGTGGAAGGAATCATTCAGAACTTTGTATACCACATATGTAGGACCAATCCTGGAGTGTGGCCCCAGCAATATAGCCCGTACCTTCTCAAGCACAGGACTAAGCTGCAAAAAGTTCAGAGGTCAGAGGACATGCCTATAGGCTAGTCCAAGTACTCATAGGCATGACTTACGATGGAAGGCTGCATGAAATGCACCTCACGTTTCAGGAATATAGGAGAGCTCAGGAAGACATGATCACAACCTACATAATTCTAAGAGGAATCGACAGGGTTGTTAAAGATAAATTTTCAACAATGTGAGGGGGAGGTATGAGAACAAGGGGACACAAGTGGAAGCTCAGTACCCAAATAGGCCACAGGGACGTTAATAAGAATTTTTTTCAGTTAGAGTAGTTAACAGATGGAATGCATTATGCAGTGATGTGGTATAGGCAGACTCCGTACATGATTTTCAAAAGTAAATATGATAGAGCCCAGTAAGCTCAGGAATCTGTACACCTGCTCATTGACAGTTATAAGGCGGGGCAAAAGAGGCAGAGTTCAACCCCCAATCACATTAGGTGAGTACAACTAAATGAGCACACGCACGCACGCACACACACACACACACACACACACACACACACACACACACACACACACACACACACACACACACACACACACACACACACACACACACACACACACACACACACACACACACACACACACACACACACACACACACACACACACACACACACACACACACATGTGTGTGTGTGTGGACTGTTCCTGACACACACATGACTGTTCCTTCAAGAAGACCTACACAGCTGAGGAATGGTCGAACAAATGGTTGTTAGAGTTTAACCCAACCAAATGTAATGTAATGAAGATAGGTGTAGGGAGCAGGAGGCCAGATACAAGGTATCATCTGGGAGAGGAAATTCTTCAGGAGTCAGAGAAGGAAAAAGACTTGGGGGTTGATATCACGCCAGACCTGTCTCCTGCAGCACATATCAAGCGGATAACATCAGCGGCATATGCCAGGCTGGCCAACATACGAACGGCATTCAGAAACTTGTGTAAAGAATCATTCAGAACTTTGTATACCACATATGTCAGGCCAATCCTGGAGTATGCAGCCCAGCATGGAGTCCATATCTAGTCAGGATAAGACTAAACTGGAAAAGGTTCAAAGGTTTGCCACCAGACTAGTACCCGAGCTGAGAGGTATGAGCTACGAGGAGAGACTACGGGAATTAAACCTCACTTCGCTGGAAGACAGAAGAGTTAGGGGGGACATGATCACCACATTCAAGATTCTGAAGGGGATTGATAGGGTAGATAAAGACAGTCTATTTAACACAAGGGGAACACGCACAAGGGACACAGGTGGAAACTGAGTGCCCAAATGAGCCACAGAGATATTAGAAAGAACTTTTTTAGTGTCAGAGTGGTTGACAAATGGAATGCATTAGGGGGTGATGTGGTGGAGGCTGACTCCATACACAGTTTCAAGTGTAGATATGACAGAGCCCGATAGGCTCAGGAATCTGTACACCTGTTGATTGACGGTTGAGAGGCGGGACCAAAGAGCCAGAGCTCAACCCCCGCAAACACAACTAGGTGAGTACAACTACACACACACACACACACACACACACACACACACACACACACACACACACACACACACACACACACACACACACACACACACACACACACACACACACACACAGACAGACGAGGATTGTAGGATCCTCCAAGAGGAACTTAAACAGGCTGCAGAGATGGCCAGGGAAATGGCTACTGGAGTTTAACACCAGTAAATGTAAAGTTATGGAATGGGATCAGGTGACCGGAGACCAAAGGGACAGTACAACAATGAAGGGGAACATCCTACCTGTAACGATTCGAGAAAGAGACCTGGGAGTGGATGTGACACCTAATCTAACTCCTGAGGCACATATAAATGGATAACGACAGCAGCGTACTCTACACTGGGCGAAAATTAGAACTTCATTCAGAAACCTAAATGAGGAAGCTTTTAGGGCGCTTTACACGGCCTACGTGAGACCCGTCTTAGAGTATGCCGCGCCAATCATGGAGCCCCACCTGAAGAAACACATAAAGAAACTGGAGAAGTTCAGAGGTTTGCGACGAGGCTTGTACCAGAGCTACGAGGGATGGGATATGAAGAGCGGCTGAAGGAACTGAACCTAACGACACTAGAGAAAAACACACACACACACACACACACACACACACACACACACACACACACACACACACACACACGCACACACACACACACACGCACGCACGCACGCGCACGCACGCACGCACTCTCTCTCTCTCTTGCGAGGGGGGTGGGAGGTTCCCCCCACCCCCTCTATCCTTCTCCCTCCCAACCTCTCAACCTCTATCTGACTCCCAACCTTACGCTATCTCCCAACCCCTCTATGCCTATCAGACCCTCCCTAATCTTCAGACCCAGTATGCCCTTTCTACTCCAGACTTACCTAACCCAGGCCCTACCCCAGACCCTCCTACCTACCTTCCTAGAAGCCCAGCCCCCATTAGTCCCCCAAGCACCCCTCTGACCTTTTTCACCCCCATACACCCCCCGGACCCCCCCCCCAACACCCCCCGGATTCTCCCCGCCCCCAGTCACCCCCCAGACACCCCCAGATCCCCCAGACCCTCAGAGAAAGGGAGAACTCTGGTACAAGAGTTTCCATGAAGAATCTCAAGGTTTGGTACACCAATGCTGATGGGTATCTAATAAAGCAGAAGAGATAAAAGAAAGAGTGAAGCAGATCCTGACATAGTTGCAATTATGGAAACTAAAATTAATGACATGATCTCAGATGCAATCTTTCCTGAAGGGTACCAGGTGATATGAAAAGAGAGGACACAGACAGGGAGGGGAGTGGCACTCCTAATAAAGCGGAAATGAAAGTTTGAAGACCTGGGAAATCGGGTTACCAATGAGTGCACAAGCTTCATACATAGAACTCTGACAGTAGATGGGAGGAAGAATGTGATCTTGGTAATCTACAATCCCCCACCAAACAGTAGAAGACCCAGGCAGGAGTATGATGACAACAACAAGGCACGTATAGATGAACTGCAGAAGGCAGCAACACTAGCCCACAGAATGAGAGCGAAGCTGCTGATCATGGGGGACCTAAATCATGGACAGATAAATTGGGAATCAAGGAATCCCCATGGAGGGGGCGAAACGTGGGGAGCAAAATTAGATATTATAGACAGGAATTTCCTAACACAACATGTGAAGGAAGACACAAGGGAAAGAGGACGAGATGCACCGAGCCTATTAAACCTGATTTTCACCCAGAACGTAGAAGATATCGAGAATTTAGATCATGAAATACCTCTAAGGGCCAGTGAACATTGTGTCCTAGTCATTGACTACATGATGGAATTCAAACTTATGACCATGGGACAAGAGACCTGGGAAAGGAGAGTTGACTACAGGAAAGGGGACTATAAGAGGATAAGGAACTATCTGGAAGAAGTGCAGTGGGAGGAAGAAATTAGAGGAAAAACAGTCCAAGATATGATGGACCTAGTCATACAGAAAGGCCAGGAGGCCGAAGAGAGATTTATACCAAAAGTAAAGGGAAAAAATAAGAGGGAATATAATAACCCATGGTTTAATAGACAGTGTCAGGAAGCAAAAATGGCCAGCAGGCGGGAGTGGAGGAAGCACAGAAGACAAAGGACAGAGGACAACAGGATCAGATGCAACAGAGCTAGGAACGATCGATTACATTAACATAAGACGAACATCGGAAAGGGACTATGAGAACGATATTGCAATCAAAGCGAAAAAACAACCTAAGTTACTACACAGTCATATAAGAAGAAAAATGTCGGTGAACGACCAAGTGACAAGACTAAGGAAGACAGAGGGGCATATACTGAAAGTGACAAGGAAATCTGCGAGGCACTGAATGCCAGTTTCCATGGAGTGTTCACTACCGAGCCTGAGCGGCTCCCATTGTTGGAAGGGGTTACCCTAGATCAGATATAGAGTATCTAGTAAGTAAGGATAGTAAGACTATCAGATATAGAGGTGACAGCAGAGGAGGTAATGAAACAGTTGACAACTCTAGATGCAACTAAAGCAGTTGGACCAGACAAAGTATCACCGTGGATACTAAAAGAAGCAGCGCAGGCCCTCAGCGTGCCTCTGGCAATGATCTTTAATGAGTCACTTATGTCGGGAGAATTGCCCAGTTGCTGGAAGAAGGCAAATGTCGTGCCGATCTTCAAGAAAGGCGATAGGGAGGAGGCACTTAACTATAGACCTGAATCACTGACAAGCATCCCCTGTAAAATACTGGAAAGAATAATTAGGCTATGACTGGTTGCACACCTGGAGAACATTAGGTTTGTGAGCAAACATCAACATGGGTTCTGGACAGCGAAATTGTGCCTAACAAACCTTCTGGAATTCTATGATAAAATAACGAGGATAAGACAGGACAGAGATGGTTGGGCAGATTGCATATTTTTAGACTGCCAAAAAGCCTTTGATACAGTACCGCACATGAGACTGCTGTTCAAGCTCGAGAGGCAGGCGGGGGTGGGGGGACAGGTCCTAGCATGGATAAGGAACTACCTAACAGGAAGGAGCCAAAGAGTTACGGTAAGGGGCGAGAAGTCGGATTGGCGAACAGTAACAAGTGGAGTACCACAAGGATCGGTGCTGGGACCAATTCTATTTCTTGTATATTTTAACGACATGTTTACAGGTGTAGAGTCCTACATGTCGATGTTTGCGGATGACGCAAAGTTGATGAGAAGAGTTGTGACAGATGAGGATTGCAGGATCCTCCAAGAGGACCTGAACAGGTTGCAGAGATGGCCAGAGAAATGGTTACTGGAATTCAACACGAGCAAATGTAAAGTTATGGAAATGGGACTAGGGGATAGGAGACCAAAGGGACAGTACACAATGAAGGGGAACAGCCTACCTGTCACGACACGCGAAAGAGACCTGGGTGTGGACATAACACCTAATCTATCTCCTGAGGAGCATATAAATAGGATAACGACAGCAGCGTACTCTACACTGGCAAAAGTTGTCGGAAAATCCGACACCATTTAATATCATACAGATAATAGCTGTATTGTATAAACAAGTTACCCATAGAAAACGTAACTTGTAGTGGAATTACCGTCTAAAGAAAACGGGATATCATCACCACATACCATTATAATTCACCAGCTATTCTGCTGGGAATTATTCTTAAATACATTAGTCTTTGGACTTTACCATCATAAAAACATCTTATATAAATTAACTTAATTATCAATATTAAAGTAGAGTAAATGTGACCCTTCTATCACTTTCTGAAATCTGGACAAAGTAGGCCAGGCGTCAGGGAGGAAGGAGGGAGCCATTGTTGTGTCACCTCCGAGACGTGTGGAGCAAATTTAGCTCCTATCATATCTGGACAATGTCGGCCAGTAGCGTCAATAGTATGGAGTGTTAGACATTATTGAGACCAGAGGCGCAGGGAGCAAATTCGGCTCCTGTTAATTTTACTTGGACGAAGTGTTATGGAAACGAAAGGTGTACCATTATCACACACTGTCAACAAATTCAAGTTAAGTGTCTTTCCGAAACCTGTATATCTATCATTAGTGGCCATTATTGTCATTGGGTAGGGTGGTCCAGTTAGATCACGAAATTGCCTCAAACTAAAGGTAATTAAGCCAGGTCTTCAATGTTCCATGTACTGTATAGTGGTTTCTCTGATATAGCTTGTCATATATAGGATTCTGGCTTCACAGCTAGCGCACTTTTGACAGGTCAAGACGAGGAAGATTTTGTGCACCAGTTACTGGGTGATATGGAAGCTACCTCAAAGAGGATAATTTGGTGTCTACACCCTAGTTATACCTGGTGGACTAGCCTGCTGTACTATAAGATAAGGAACCTCTTCAATGTTTAATAATGTGTAGTTAATACTGTAGTTTGATTGGCTGCATATATATAAATTTAATAAACCCCCCTAATGTGTAGAGGATCGATTTGTGAGATTGAGATTATTGCAGAAATACAGTCCACTTATCATTATACAAATTGCTATCGAAGTATATAAATTAACGTAAATATAAATTCATATAAATTAAATAAATATAAATCTCACAGGTCGGTTCCCACAAAAGTTAGAACATCATTCAGAAAACTAAGTAAGGAGGCATTTAGGGCGCTTTACACTGCCTACATGAGGCCAGTCTTAGAGTATGCCGCCTCATCATGGAGTCCCCATCTGAAGAAGCATATAATGAAACTGGAAAAGGTTCAGAGGTTTGCAACGAGACTCGTCCCAGAGCTACGAGGGATGGGGTATGAGGAGCGCCTGAGGGAACTGTGCCTTACGACACTAGAAAGAAGAAGGGAGAGGGGGGACATGATAGGAACGTATAAAATACTCAGAGGGATTGACAGAGTGGACATAGACGAAATGTTCACACGGATTAGTAACAGAACGAGGGGACATGGATGGAAGCTTGAAACTCAGATGAGTCACAGAGATGTTAGGAAGTTTTCTTTTAGCGTGAGAGTAGTGGGAAAATGGAATGCACTTCAGGAACAGGTTGTGGAAGCAAATACTATTCATAATTTTAAAACCAGGTATGATAGGGAAATGGGACAGGAGTCATTGCTGTAAACAACCGATGCTCGAAAGGCGGGATCCAAGAGTCAATGCTCGATCCTGTAGACACAACTAGGTGAGTACAACTAGGTGAGTACACACACACACACACACACACACACACACACACACACACACACACACACACACACACACACACACACACACACACACACACACACACACACACACACACACACACACACACACAGGAGGAACTTCCGGAATAACAGAACACCAGAAAACAGAGAGAGATACCAGAGAACCAGGAATGAGTATGTCAGGGTGAGAAGAGAAACAGGGAAAAGTTTTGAAAATGATATAGCAAACAAAGCCAAGACCGAACCAAAGCTACTCCACAGTCACATCAGAAGGAAAACAACAGTGAAAGAACAGGTATTGAAACTTCGAACAGGCGAGGACAGGTATACAGAGAATGACAGAGAGGTGTGTGAAGAATTCAACAAAAGGTTCCAGGAGGTCTTCACAATAGAACAAGGTGAGGTCACTGTGCTAGGAGAAAGGGAGGTAAACCAGGCGGCCTTGGAAGAGTTCGAAATTACGAGAAAGGAGGTCAAGAGACACCTGCTGGATCTGGATGTTAGAAAGGCTGTTGGTCCAGATGGGATCTCACCATGGATACTGAAAGAGTGTGCAGAGGCACTTTGCTTGCCACTCTCCATAGTGTATAGTAAGTCACTGGAAACGGGAGACCTACCAGAAATATGGAAGACGGCGAATGTGGTCCCAATATACAAAAAGGGCGACAGGCAAGAGGCACTGAACTACAGACCAGTGTCCTTGACTTGTATACCATGCAAGGTGATGGAGAAGATCGTGAGAAAAAACCTGGTAACACAATTGGAGAGAAGGGACTTCGTGACAAATCACCAACATGGGTTCAGGGAGGGTAAATCTTGCCTTACAGGCTTGATAGAATTCTACGATCAGGTGACAAAGATTAAGCAAGAAAGAGAGGGCTGGGCAGACTGCATTTTCTTGGATTGTTGGAAAGCCTTTGACACAGTACCGCATAAGAGGCTGGCACATAAGCTGGAGAGACAGGCAGGTGTAGCTGGTAAGGTGCTCCAGTGGATAAGGGAGTATCTAAGCAATAGGAAGCAGAGAGTTACGGTGAGGGGTGAGACCTCCGATTGGCGTGAAGTCACCAGTGGAGTCCCACGGGGCTCTGTACTCGGTCCTATCTTGTTTCTGATATATGTAAATGATCTCCCGGAGGGTATCGATTCATTTCTCTCAATGTTTGCGGACGATACTAAATTTATGAGAAGGATTAAAACAGAAGAGGACTGTTTGAGGCTTCAAGAAGACTTAGACAAGCTGAAGGAATGGTCGAACAAATGGTTGTTAGAGTTTAACCCAACCAAATGTAATGTAATGAAGATAGGTGTAGGGAGCAGGAGGCCAGATACAAGGTATCATCTGGTAGAGGAAATTCTTCAGAAGTCAGAGAAGGAAAAAGACTTGGGGGTTGATATCACGCCAGACCTGTCTCCTGCAGCACATATCAAGCGGATAACATCAGCGGCATATGCCAGGCTGGCCAACATATGTACGGCATTCAGAAACTTGTGTAAAGAATCATTCAGAACCTTTGTATACCACATATGTCAGGCCAATCCTGGAGTATGCAGCCCCAGCATGGAGTCCATATCTAGTCAAGGATAAGACTAAACTGGAAAAGGTTCAAAGGTTTGCCACCAGACTTGTACCCAAGCTGAGAGGTATGAGCTACGAGGAGAGACTACGGGAATTAAACCTCACTTCGCTGGAAGACAGAAGAGTAAAGGGGGACATGATCACCACATTCAAGATTCTGAAGGGAATTGATAGGGTAGATAAAGACAGTCTATTTAACACAAAGGGAACACGAACATAGGGACACAGGTGGAAACTGGGTGCCCAAATGAGGAACAGAGATATTAGAAAGAACTTTTTTAGTGTGAGAGTGGTTGACAAATGGAATGCATTAGGAAGTGATGTGGTGGAGGCTGACTCCATGCACAGTTTCAAGTGTAGAAATGATAGAGCCCAATAGGCTCAGGAATCTGTACACCTGTTGATTGACGGTTGAGAGGCGGGACCAAAGAGCCAGAGCTCAACCCCCGAAAACACAACTAGGTGAGTACACACACACACACACAGGGCTACTAGATGACCTAGAGACTACAAGATGACGACAAACTGAAGGAATGGTCCGACAAATGGCTACTAAAGTTCAACCCAATTAAATGTCAGGTAATGAAACTTGACGGAGGAACTAGGAGGCCAGTCACTGAATACCGAATGGTCAATGAAGTCCTTCTCGAAAAGGACAGAGAGAAAGATCTAGTTGATATCATTCCAAACCAGTCTCTCGAAGCCCACATCAAAAGAATAACATCAGCGGCCTATGCTAGGCTGGCTAACATCAGAACTGCTTTCAGAAACCTGTGTAAGGAATCCTTCAGAACCTTGTATACCACATATGTAAGGCCAATCTTGGAGTATGTAGCCCCAGTAAAGAGCTAGTACCTAGTCAAGCACAAGACGAAGCTGGAAAAAGTTCAGAGGTATGCCACTAGGCAAGTCCCAGAACTAAGAGACATGAGTTATGAGGACAGACTACGTGAACTGCACCTCACGTCGCCGGAAGACAGAAGAGCTAGGGGAGACATGATCACCATTTACAAAATTCTCAGGGGAATTGACAGGGTAGAAAAGGATGGATTATTTAACATGGGTGGTACACGCACAGCGGGACACAGGTTGAAACTGAGTACCCAAATGAGCCACAGAGACATTAGAAAGAACTTTTTCAGTGTCAGAGTAGTTAATAAATGGAATTCACTGGGAAGTGATGTGGTGGAGGCTGACTCCATACACAGTTTCAAATGTAGATATGACAGAGCCCAGAAGGCTCAGGAATCTGTACATCAGTTGATTGACGGTTGAGAGGCGGGACCAAAGATCCAAAGCTCAACCCCCGCAATTACAACTAGGTAATTGTAGACACTGGAAAACAGAAGTGTAAGGGGAGACTTGATCACTACCTACAAAATCCTCAGGGGAATCGACAGGGTAGACAAGGATAAACTATTCAACACTGGTTGAACGCGAGCTTCCTCACAGGTGGAAACTGAGTATCCACATGAGCCTCAGGGACGCCACAGTTAACAGGTGGAATGTATTAGGCAGTGTTGTGGTGGAGGCTGACTCCACAGTTTTAAATGTAGATATAACAGAACCCAATAGGCTCAGGAATCTGTTCGCCGGTTGATTGACGGTTGAGAGGCGGGACCAAAGAGCCGAAGCTCAACCCCCGCAAACACAAATAGGTGAGTACAAATAGGTGAGTACACATGATATAGGAGGGTCTGGTAGCTGAGCGGACTCCTAATTCTGTGGTCCAGGTTCGATTCCGGGAGAAGGCAGAAACAAATAGGCAGTTTCTTTCACCCCTGATACTCCTAATACCTAGCAGTAAATAGGTACATGAGAGTTTGACAGCTGTCACGGAGCTGCTTTAAAGGAACTGAACCTCACTTTACAGAAGAGTAAGGGGAGGATAACCCTATCTCAGGGGAATTGACAGGGTGGAAAAAAGACAAAACATGGGTGGAACACGAACAAGGGGGGTTCTTGAGCCACAGCGACATTAGAAAAAAATCTGATAGTTTATTAGATGTTTGGAGGCAGACTCCATACATAGGATGAGCCCATCCGGTACACCCCGAAAGTTAGTAGTGGCTTTCAAGGGGTGTGTTCCGTAACGCAAGTAAATTAAAGGGGAAGGGATAAAAATGCACTAATTTAAATATATATTCACCACCACCAATAAATAAATACATAAACAGTCACTCGCTGGGGCTATAACTACACTTATATACATTAACTTGTCTTCCTCTGAAGACACAGGATGCTCTACGGTGCTCAAGACGAGTAGCCCTGGTTTTCTTCTTGTGGCCTCACGATGAATCCTTCGATTCCCTAGGCGAATCTACCCTGGCCACAGGCCAGCCAAATCACAGTCCCACTGGGTGCGCCGTCGTGGAGGCCTTCAACCACAAATCCAGCCTGTAGCTGGCAGGTTCCAATCAGCTCCGCTGCGTAGGCCACTCCACGACCGATACTAGGGTTGCGAGCCCTAGGCAGGAGCCTCGTGTGATCCAGCTGATCACTCTCCTCTATATAGCACCACAGTGGCTAGTCTCTTCCACCAGTCAATCCCCGGGTACAACGATTCCTCAACTCTGCCACGTCCTAGGCAGGCTAACACTCTCAGCAGTGTTCGTACTGGGTGACTCGGAGCTTCTTCAGCAAACACGTGGAGAGACTTTGGCTGCCTTGGGTAGACTCCCCATCGTCCAATCCAGCAGTCCCAGGTCGACTCTGTAATCAGACACGTCATCAGTACTAGGGACACCCTAGGGCACCTCACTTACAGGCTTAGACACAAACGTCCACCTATCCACTCCATAGATGGCGTTGCTGTCTAAGCGCCACCTCACCAGAGGTCAGCAGCAGCTATGTTACGAGCTGATTAAGATGGGAAACCAGCCCCTGTGGCCGGTATATCCCGCCCTCGCTAGATGGCGTAGTCCATTTGGAGGGGGTTTCGGGAGCTGACTCACAGATGGCGTGGACGTCACTGCTCCGTGCTACGACGTTGGGTTCGGGTCCGTAACACCTCCCCACCAAAAGGAATTTGGTTTGGGTTTCTAAAAGAAAAAAAACAAACCAAATTAGTACGTGGGTACAACTCCAAATGGACTCACGTACACTATAAACTGGAGTGGCGAGGCTGTCTTGTCCACAGAACTGTCCTAATGAAAAACTCAGGCACAAAGGGAACTTGAAGATGGAAGACAATGACCTGCCTGAAGTGATCTTCCACACCTCCACTAAGATGTCAAGCAGGGGCATAATCTCACGTGTCCCGAGTAAGGATTGGTATAGACACGATCTGGGGCGACTCGACACTTCCCTGTGTTGTGGCACCGATGATGGCTGGTCACAGACGGCATTTCTGGTACCGGTCCGGTAGTCCTTCAGGGAGACGGGAACCTGGAATACAGGGGTCTGATAATTTAGAGTGACAGCGACAGTGGGTAAGTCAGTACTTACAGCATACGCCTCTACTAGGTCCACACCTAGTCCCAACAGGGCTGTTCGTACATCAAAGATGGTGTCCGCTCTACCACCGTCAGGTCGACCAACGTTCCGCATAACGCTACCTCCAGGCTCAACAATCACGCGGGGGGTGTCAACCTGTCGGAAACAGTCACTCATAATATCACATCTCGTACCTCCTGTATCTACCATCACCTTTCAGGTCCCTCCTTTGACTGCAACACTCTCAGTGCAAATCTCCAATCCCTGGGATCCCTTCACGACGTTCATGGGAGCCATCATCTGTCGGGTCGTCCACTGGTCCTTACTGAGAACACACATAAGAACAAAAAATACCGCTAGGAAACATTTGGTTAACCAAGGGATAAGCTTCTTGAGCCTGTAATGTCCATAGCCGGCTATATCCATTAGCCTGGTTTGGACCGAAGAGGGCACTATAACCTCCGCACATACCTCACATACCTCCGACGTCTGGGGAATCTCTGGCCGGTTCAGTATACATTGTACTTTGCCATACCGCAAGTACTCGTCCGCCTTCACTCCAGACTCTTGGGTATCCGTGGGTGCTTGTACACGAGGCCTCTCTTCTCGCTCAGTCGCTTCTGCCTCCTTAACCTCATGTTCCTTGTTGGGAGAAGAATCAGGAGACTCTGCTAGAATGCTCTCGATCTGTCGGGTAGAGGACAAATTAAACATGTTATCTAATTCCGGGTCTGTCTGTACCTGGATATTACCACTGCCTGCTGTTACCTCAGACCGTGCTGTTCTGGCTGACTCGTCCACAATTTTTGGATGATTGTAGCTCCAATCTGTCACCAAGTCGTTGGCTAGTATCACGTCAATCCCAGCCATAGGTAGGGTATTGACTACTGCCAACGCACATGTGCCGCTGAAGTAAGGCGAGTCGAGATGTATCGGCACTAAGGGGGCAACGTACCGCGTCCTAGGAAACCCGACCAGGACAACCTTTTGTCTCCCATCCACACTCACTCCCTCGGGTAACGAGTTTCTCACGATCAGAGACTGGGCTGCTCCACTATCTCTGAGCACTACAACTGATCTACCAGTATGATCACTCGATACATACCCGCCTGAAGTGTGAGGGGAAAACAATCTTGGTTCTTTCTGACTAGTCATAGACTGGCTTCCTACTGGTGGTGTTACACAGCTCATCAACATCACCTCCCTACGTGGGCCGCTACCTCTTCTGCCTCGGCACATAGAAGCTACATGCCCTTTCTGCCCACAAGTCCAGCACACCATATTCCTCCTAGGACTTCGGTGTTTCGGACTGTTAGGACTGGTCCTTCGAGGGCTACTTGGGGGCGTCTTCACAGCGCTTTGTGGGACGGGTCTCTCTTCGTCATGACGAGGTTTGCCAAACAGACGTGGGGTAATTCCTCGGGACATACTTAGTGGAAGGCCTATGCGTCAAGATGTACTCCTCAGCCATGGTGGCTGCCGCACTCAAGGTCTCCACCTGCTGTTCCTCTAAGTACGTCTTCAGATCTCCAGACAGACAGTCTTTAAAGTCCTCTAACAGTATGAGTTGCTCGAGGTCTTCTTTGGTCTCCACCTTCCGAGAGGCACACCATTCTTGGAAAAGCCGCTCCTTGATGGTCGCGAATTCGGTGAAAGTGTGCTCCGAGGTCTTTTTCAGGTTTCTAAACTTCTGCCTGTAAGCTTCAGGTACCAATTGGTACGCCATGAGCACTACCTTCTTCACCTTGTCATAATCGCAGGAGTCATCAAGAGACAACGTGGAGTAGGCGATATGGGCCTTCCCAGTCAAGGCGGACTGTATCATGATGGCCCAATTCTCCTTTGGCCACTCCAAAGAGGCGGCGACTTTCTCGAAGGCCGCGAAGAACTTCGAAACTTCCTTCTCGTTGAACTTCGGGACCATTTTGATGTTCATAACCGGATCGAAAATACTTGTTCCCGTTGTTTGCCTCCCACCGCCTAATCGCAATACTTCTAGCTCATGTTGTCTCTCTTTTTCTTTTTCTTCTCTCTCTCGCTCTTCTCTTTCTCGTTTCTCTTCTCTTTCTCGCTCTTCTCTTCTTTCTTCTCGTTCCAATTCTAAACGCCTCATCTCTAATTCTTTATCTTTCATCTCCATTTCTTTATCTTTTAATTCTCGTTCTAATTCTAATTTCTTCCATTCTATCTCACGATTTATTTCCAAGGCACGCATTTTGACAGTTAGCAAGCTTATGTTCAGCTCTCCTGCATCACTGTCAATGTCACTGCCTTATCTTCCTTTTCAGTGGAAGCTACTTCCTCACTTTCTTTCGTAATTTGTACCTCGCTTTCCTGTTTCTCCTCGGCCTTCAAATGCCAGTGAACCTTGGACAAGATCTCCACACGGGAATCACTGGCACGTATCTTTATCTCCAGATAGGCACTCACTAATACGAGTTCCCGTTTCCCCAGATATTTTAATCTGGCAAGACAGTCCTCCCTGTTCAGAAAGGCCTGAACATCGTCCAGATCGTCGCTGGTCGCTTTTTCTGCCATTGTCACTGAGATGGAGCACTAGCACTTAACACACCGCTTTCACGTTAGCACATAACGAACCGAGCACTGTTCTATGTCAATATTGCACTTTATCGCACCTAACACCGCACTTGCCAATATTGCACGTAATTACACCGGGCACCGTACTACGCGATATTGCACTTAATCAAAGCGAGCATCGCACTCTACAGTATTGCACTGAATCACTCCGAGCACCGAACAGGACGTATGACGTCCTAATAGTTACACACAGGGGGAATTATTTACAGGGATTGCGCCACTTCACCACCCCTGTCAAACATACTTGACAAGGGGTCGGATCCCGCTGGGGATGCCAATTATGATACGGCCCTATTGGGTCGCAACTGGGGTTCTTCTCTGATGTTATTAGAATTTGGGTATCCGGCCCCAAGTTAGTAGTGGCTTTCAAGGGGTGTGTTCCGTAACGCAAGTAAATTAAAGGGGAAGGGATAAAATTGCACTAATTTAAATATATATTCACCACCACCAATATTTAAATACATAAACAGTCACTCGCTGGGGCTATAACTACACTTATATACATTAACTTGTCTTCCTCTGAAGACACAGGATGCTCTACGGTGCTCAAGACGAGTAGTCCTGGTTCTCTTCTTGTGGCCTCACGATGAATCCTTCGATTCCCTATGTGAATCTACCATGGCCACAGGCCAGCCAAATCACAGTCCCACTGGGTGCGCCGTCGTGGAGGCCTTCAACCACAAATCCAGCCTGTAGCTGGCAGGTTCCAATCAGCTCCACTGCGTAAGCCACTCCACGACCAATACTAGGGTTGCGAGCCCTAGGCAGGAGCCTCGTGTGATCCCGTTGATCACTCTCCTCTATATAGCACCACAGTGGCTAGTCACTTCCACCAGTCAACCTACGGGTACGACGATTCCTCAACTCTGCCACGTCCTAGGCAGGCTAACACTCTCAGCAGTGTTCATCCGGGGTGACTCACAGCTTCTTCAGCAAACACGTGGAGAGACTTTGGCTGCCTTGGGTAGACTCCCCATCGTCCAATCCAGCAGTCCCAGGTCGACTCTGTAATCAGACACGTCATCAGTACTAGGGACACCCTAGGGCACCTCACTTACAGGCTTAGACACAAACGTCCACCTATCCACTCCATAGATGGTGTTGCTGTCTAAGCGCCACCTCACCAGAGGTCAGCAGCAGCTATGTTACGAGCTGATTAAGACGAGAAACCAGCCCCTGTGGCCGGTATATCCCGCCCTCGCTAGGTGGCGTCGTCCATTTGGAGGGGGTTTCGGGAGCTGACTCACAGATGGCGTGGACGTCACTGCTCCGCGCTACGACGCTGGGCTCGGGTCCGTAACAGAACCAATGAGACAAAGCTCAATTCCCGCAAGCACAACTAGGTGAGTACAACTAGGTGAGTATTCACACACTCACATCCACACAAAAGAAAAAATGAGAAGCAAAAAGAAAAAACCATGGTTTAAAAGGGCATGCATGGAAGCAAAGGAAAGAAACAAAAAGTCCTGGAGGAACTTCCGAAATAACAGTACATCAGAAACAGTATACCAGAGAGCCAGTAATGAGCATGGCAGTGATAGAAAAGAAGCAGAGAGACAGTATGAGAATTAACTAGCAAATAAAGCCAAGATCGATCCAAAACTGCTCCACAGCCATATTAGGAGGAAAACCACAGTGAAAGGACAGGTGATTAAACTTAAAATGTGTGAGGACATTATGCGTGCTAGCAGCAACTGAATGGAATGCTTAGCTCCAGAGTGACGAGCAGCCAAGCAAACGTTTCCACTGATCACTCACTGGGTCTCCATAGAAATACATTTCTCACTGTGTGACCAATCTTCCTAACCAGCCAAGGCTCAGCTATTGATACCGGGGCAGCTGAGGCCATTAACAAAGCCTGGAACAAATTAAAAGGAATAATTCAGACATCAACAGGAACCTTCACAGACGAGCATGTCGTCGTAAATAAAAAAGGTCATAAGTGGACTAAATGTAAAGGTAAATCCTAATTAAGAAGGATCTTGAATTGGTAAGTTCGGTGGTCATTTATGAAATACTGACGGATATATTCATACCAGGACACAATGCCATTTCTTAACCCGGAAGACGAGACTGTTGCAAGCAGCAAACGGAAAAAGGACATATCTTCTAGCTGACGACTTTCCTGCCTAAATTCAGCTTCTAGATCTAGAACGAGAGCCTCCACACTGTTCAAAGCACTGTGTCAAAGTTGTCAGTGTTAAACAGAAAGAAGCTCACCACAAATCATTCATAATATGTTGACCAGACCACACACTAGAAATTGAAGGGACGACGACGTTTCGGTCATTCATAATATGTATGGCAATGGTGCCAGATAATGTCGGCCTTAGATTGATACACAACTGTGTGGATATAATCATTTGACTTCACACTTGCATCTTCCAACACTACCCAGCTCAAGACATACGGTCCTCCCTATGGAAAAAGGCAGGTGTAGCTTCAATTCACAATAGGACGAGTCAGATTGTGGTCGACAACTACAAACCAGTGTCACTGATTTCAATTACTGCCAAAATATTTCAGACAGTGATCTTTCAACCAATGAAAGCGTCCCATGATCATCATCGGTTACTGTCAACCAATCAATCAGTCAGAAAGTTTGTTGATGAGAGTAGCACATTCACTACAGGGAAAATTTACATAAAAAGTACAGGACATTAATAACATAAGAGTCACGATTACAGAATAGCAAGTAGACATTCTCAATGGATGAATTAGTGTGAGATTAAGATAAGTGTGAGATTAAGATAAGTGTGAGATTATACCTCAGTTGGGTTTACGTTCCTGGCCTCGCATATATGCCAGGTGAGAGTATATATTTCTGAGAACAGCACAATACCAACAAGCCACAGAGTGAATGCCAGTTTTGAAATTTTACTCAATTGAAATATAAGCGAGAGCAAACACCAGAGTCCAATTACCTGATCCTCCAACCACTAGATCGTTAGCTCCTCAATTGCTTGTAGCAATCTTGAGGGTAGCCAATGGGTTCTCACACCACATTTTTGTATTTAGTATTTGGGCTATGATTAGGTTCGATCCCAAGAACCGACACCAGTCAAAAACACAAGATACTGTAGTAACTTGCAGCAGAACAATCATATGGGGGCATTACACTTAAAGGTGTTGACATAAAAGACACTTTTATGCATTAACAACAATTTATTGAACAAAACGTATTGACTGATACACGGGAAGAACTTTATGTTACATTAATCTCCTGAGTGACACTTGACAGCTAATCAATTACCAGTACAGACGGAATTAATCCTACTACTCTCGACTTGTAAAAATCAGGAGAAAACGTCTTGGGCTCTCTTTCTTGGGCAAGAAGAACAACAATGAACTAACTGAACATTGGTGTACATTCAGGCTCAAATGCAATCAACTCTTGCAGTAGCAAAAATATCAATCAAAACCATCAAAACAAAGCCAGACTTGTCACTAAGACAATCTCCAGTAACTCAAATTAATTACGCTAACACACGTCCCTTAGACAACAGTCAAATCAAAAACAGTTAGTTCATTACGTTAATGATTCTGGCACACAGAAAAGAACACAGTTACAATCAATCAAATCAAATCCACAATTACCTAATTACATTAATTAATTACGTTAATTACTGTCACCCAGACAGCTAATCAATTAAAGGTAACTTAATTTAGGTACAATCTGTCGCTCAGAAAGCTGATCAATCAAAGCAGTAACTCTTTACTCTAATTAGTCTGTCACTAAGACATTCAAATATCAGTGAGTAATTACTTTAATAATTTGTCACATTGACAGGTAATCAACCAAGATGAATTTCGTTAATTACGCTATCACACAGACAGCTAGTAACATGATATCACTTCAA
>NW_025553474.1:0-57634 GCF_020424385.1 Procambarus clarkii
GTATGTGTGGTGGTGGAGGTCTGTATGTGTGGTGGTGGTGGTCTGTATGTGTGGGGGTATTGTGGAGGTCTGTATGTGTGGAGGTGGATTTGTGGTGGTCTGTATGTGTGGTGGTGGAGGTCTGTATGTGTGGTGGTGGAGGTCTGTATGTGTGGTGGTGGAGGCCTGTATGTGTGGTGGTGGAGGTCTGTATGTGTGGTGGTGGAGGTCTGTATGTGTGGTGGTGGTGGTCTGTATGTGTGTGGTGGTGGTCTGTATGTGTGGTGGTGGAGGCCTGTATGTGTGGTGGTGGAGGTCTGTATGTGTGGTGGTGGAGGTCTGTATGTGTGGTGGTGGAGGTCTGTATGTGTGGTGGTGGAGTCCTGTATGTGTGGTGGTGGAGGTCTGTATGTGTGGTGGTAGAGGTCTGTATGTGTGGTGGTGGAGGTCTGTATGTGTGGTGGTGGTGGGTCTGTATGTGTGGTGGTGGAGGTCTGTATGTGTGGTGGTGGAGGCCTGTATGTGTGGGGGTGGTGGGTCTGTATGTGTGGTGGTGGTGGTCTGTAGTGTGTGGTGGGTGGAGGTCTGTATGGTGTGGTGGTGGAGGCCTGTATGTGTGGTAGTGGAGGTCTGTATGTGTGGTGGTGTGGCCTGTATGTTTGGTGGGAGGGCTGTATGTTTGGTGGGAGGGCTGTATGTTTGGTGGGAGGGCTGTATGTTTGGTGGGAGGGCTGTATGTTTGGTGGGAGGGCTGTATGTGGTGGTGTATGTATGTGGTGGTGGAGGTCTGTATGTGTGGTGGTGGTGGTCTGTAGGTGGAGGGCTGTGTGTGGGTGGTGGAGGTCTGTATGTGTGGTGGTGGAGGTCTGTATGTGTGGTGGTGGAGGCCTGTATGTGTGGTGGTGGAGGCCTGTATGTGTGGTGGTGGAGGTCTGTATGTGTGGTGGTGGAGGTCTGTATGTGTGGTGGTGGTGGTCTGTATGTGTGGTGGTGGAGGTCTGTATGTGTGTGGTGGTGGAGGTCTGTATGTGTGGTGGTGGAGGCCTGTATGTGTGGTAGTGGAGGTCTGTATGTGTGGTGGTGGTGGTCTGTATGTGTGGTGGTATAGGTCTGTATGTGAGGTGGTGGAGGTCTGTATGTGTTGGTGGTGGAGGTCTGTATGTGTGGTGGAGGGTGGTGGGTGGAGGCCTGTATGTGTGGTGGTGGAGGCCTGTATGTTGGTGGTGGTCTGTTTGTGTGGTGGTGGAGGCCTGTATGTGTGGTGGTGGAGGTCTGTATGTGTGGTGGTGGAGGCCTGTATGTGTGATGGTGGAGGTCTGTATGGGTGTGGAGGGTGGTGGAGGTGGGTCTGTATGTGTGGTGGTGGTGGTCTGTATGTGTGGTGGTGGAGGTCTGTATGTGTGGTGGTGGAGGTCTGTATGTGTGGTAGTGGAGGTCTGTATGTGTTGGTGGTGGAGGCCTGTATGTGTGGTGGTGGTGGTGGTGTATGTGTGGTGGTGGAGGTCTGTATGTGTGGTGGTGGAGGTCCTGTATGTGTGGTGGTGGAGGTCTGTATGTGTGGTGGTGGAGGTCTGTATGTGTGGTGGTGGAGGCCTGTATGTGTGGTGGTGGAGGCCTGTATGTGTGGTGGTGGAGGTCTGTATGTGTGGTGTGTGGTGGTCTGTATGTGTGGTGGTGGAGGTCTGTATGTGGTGGTAGTGGTGGTCTGTATGTGTGGTGGTGGAGGTCTGTATGTGTGGTGGTGTAGGCCTGTATGTGTGGTGGTGGAGGTCTGTATGTGTGGTGGTGGAGGTCTGTATGTGTGGTGGTGGAGGTCTGTATGTGTGGTGGTGGAGGTCTGTATGTGTGGTGGTGGAGGTCTGTATGTGTGGTGGTGGAGGTCTGTATGTGTGGTGGTGGAGGCCTGTATGTGTGGTGGTGGAGGCCTGTATGTGTGGTGGTGGTGGTCTGTATGTGTGGTGGTGGAGGTCTGTATGTGTGGTGGTGGTGGTGGGTCTGTATGTGTGGTGGTGGTGGGTCTGTATGTGTGGTGGTGGTGGGTCTGTATGTGTGGTAGTAGAGGTCTGTATGTGTGGTGGTGGTGGTCTGTATGTGTGGTGGTGGAGGTCTGTATGTGTGGTGGTGGAGGTCTGTATGTGTGGTGGTGGTGGTCTGTATGTGTGGTGGTGGTGGGCCTGTATGTGTGGTGGTGGAGGTCTGTATGTGTGGTGGTGGAGGTCTGTATGTGTGGTGGTGGGTCTGTATGTGTGGTGGTGGTGGGTCTGTATGTGTGGTGGTGGAGGTCTGTATGTGTGGTGGTGGTGGTCTGTATGTGTGGTGGTGGAGGTCTGTATGTGTGGTGGTGGAGGTCTGTATGTGTGGTGGTGGAGGTCTGTATGTGTGGTGGTGGAGGTCTGTATGTGTGGTGGTGGAGGTCTGTATGTGTGGTGGTGGAGGTCTGTATGTGTGTGGTGGTGGAGGTCTGTATGTGTGGTGGTGGAGGTCTGTATGTGTGTGGTGGTGGAGGTCTGTATGTGTGGTGGTGGAGGTCTGTATGTGTGGTGGTGGTCTGTATGTGTGGTGGTGGTCTGTATGTGTGGTGGAGGTCTGTATGTGTGGTGGTGGAGGTCTGTATGTGTGGTGGTGGAGGTCTGTATGTGTGGTGGTGGTGGGTCTGTATGTGTGGTGGTGGTGGTCTGTATGTGTGGTGGTGGAGGTCTGTATGTGTGGTGGTGGAGGCCTGTATGTGTGGTGGTGGAGGTCTGTATGTGTGGTGGTGGTCTGTATGTGTGGTGGTGGTGGTCTGTATGTGTGGTGGTGGAGGTCTGTATGTGTGGTGGTGGTGGATCTGTATGTGTGGTGGAGGTCTGTATGTGTGGTGGTGGTCTGTATGTGTGGTGGTGGAGGTCTGTATGTGTGGTGGTGGGTCTGTATGTGTGGTGGTGGTGGTCTGTATGTGTGGTGGTGGAGGTCTGTATGTGTGGTGGTGGTGGTCTGTATGTGTGGTGGTGGAGGGCTGTATGTGTGGTGGTGGAGGTCTGTATGTGTGGTGGTGGTGGGTCTGTATGTGTGGTGCAGGTCTGTATGTGTGGTGGTGGTCTGTATGTGTGGTGGTGGAGGTCTGTATGTGTGGTAGTGGTGGTCTGTATGTGTGGTGGTGGAGGTCTGTATGTGTGGTGGTGGAGGTCTGTATGTGTGGTGGTGGAGGTCTGTATGTGTGGTGGTGGAGGTCTGTATGTGTGGTGGTGGTCTGTATGTGTGGTGGTGGTGGTCTGTATGTGTGGTGGTGGTGGTCTGTATGTGTGGTGGTGGAGGTCTGTATGTGTGGTGGTGGAGGTCTGTATGTGTGGTGGTGGTGGGTCTGTATGTGTGGTGGTGGAGGTCTGTATGTGTGGTGGTGGTGGTCTGTATGTGTGGTGGTGGAGGTCTGTATGTGTGGTAGTGGTGGTCTGTATGTGTGGTGGTGGAGGTCTGTATGTGTGGTAGTGGTGGTCTGTATGTGTGGTAGTGGAGGTCTGTATGTGTGGTGGTGGGCCTGTATGTGTGGTGGTGGAGGTCTGTATGTGTGGTGGTGGAGGTCTGTATGTGTGGTGGTGGAGGTCTGTATGTGTGGTGGTGGAGGCCTGTATGTGTGGTAGTGGTGGTCTGTATGTGTGGTGGTGGAGGTCTGTATGGTGGAGGTCTGTGGTGGTGGTGGTCTGTATGTGTGGTGGTGGAGGTCTGTATGTGTGGTGGTGGAGGTCTGTATGTGTGGTGGTGGAGGTCTGTATGTGTGGTGGTGGAGGTCTGTATGTGTGGTGGTGGAGTCTGTATGTGTGGTGGTGGAGGTCTGTATGTGTGGTGGTGGTGGTCTGTATGTGTGGTGGTGGAGGTCTGTATGTGTGGTGGTGGGTGATGGTCTGTATGTGTGGTGGTGGGTGGTCTGTATGTGTGGTGGTGGAGGTCTGTATGTGGTGGTGGTGGTGTGGTCTGTATGTGTGGTGGTGGAGGTCTGTATGTGTGGTTGTGGTGGTCTGTGTGTGTGGTGGTGGTGGTCTGTATGTGTGGTGGTGGAGGTCTGTATGTGTGGTGGTGGAGGTCTGTATGTGTGGTGGTGGAGGTCTGTATGTGTGGTGGTGGAGGCCTGTATGTGTGGTGGTGGAGGTCTGTATGTGTGGTGGTGGTGGTCTGTATGTGTGGTGGTGGGTCTGTATGTGTGGTGGTGGAGGTCTGTATGTGTGGTGGTGGAGGTCTGTATGTGTGGTGGTGGTGGTCTGTATGTGTGTGGTGGTGGAGGTCTGTATGTGTGGTGGTGGAGGTCTGTATGTGTGGTGGTGGAGGTCTGTATGTGTGGTGGTGGAGGCCTGTATGTGTGGTGGTGGTGGTCTGTATGTGTGGTGGTGGAGGGTCTGTATGTGTGGTGGTGGAGGTCTGTATGTGTGGTGGTGGAGGCCTGTATGTGTGGTGGTGGAGGTCTGTATGTGTGGTGGTGGAGGCCTGTATGTGTGGTGGTGGAGGCCTGTATGTGTGGTGGTGGAGGTCTGTATGTGTGGTGGTGGAGGTCTGTATGTGTGGTGGTAGAGGTCTGTATGTGTGGTGGTGGTGGTCTGTATGTGTGGTGGTGGAGGTCTGTATGTGTGGTGGTGGAGGCCTGTATGTGTGGTGGTGGAGGTCTGTATGTGTGGTGGTGGAGAGTAGTAGGGTGTAAGCGCCACAGGTACCTTTTTTTTTGGGGGAGAGGACCCCTGTGGACTGTAAGCGCCACAGGTACCTTTTTTTTTTTTTTGG
Organism: Procambarus clarkii; assembly: GCF_020424385.1. NCBI lineage: Eukaryota > Metazoa > Arthropoda > Malacostraca > Decapoda > Cambaridae > Procambarus > Procambarus clarkii. The sequence goes on from NW_025553474.1 coordinate 4,726, forward strand.
CCAGAGGACCCCTGTGGACTGTAAGTGCCACAGGTACCTTTTTTGTTTTTCTGGGAAATTCGTGTCTGGGAGCCAGGGTTTTCAGGTAAATTTTGTCAGTCACAGATTTTAGAAGTAAGGGTTTCTTATGATGAAAATAATTTCCGAGACTTAGAAGTTTGTTAAGGTTTCTTATGATGTAAATAATGTCATACGAGTTTGTTAAAAAGTTCTTATGGGAGAGATTTTTTTTTTTCAGAGTTCCTACCCATAATAAAACAGATATTTAGGCTGTATATGTTTAAGTTGGATTCTTACTTAGAAACTAGTATATTCTGAATCATTTCACAGCCATACCCTCCCTCACCTCTTCCCTCCCCCTGCGTCTCCCACTCGTACCTCACTCCCCCCCTCCCTCCCCCCCTTACCTTCGCAATCTGTCGCCTCACCTTTATTTACCTTACGCCCGGCCAGCCCAGACGTCGCATACAGGTTACCTCTTATCATATCTTATCTCTTCATAATATCTGGACCGTCCCTCCTCTCTCTCTCCTCTCTCCTCTCATATGATTCCACTTTCCTATTTTCTGACATACTAATATTTATTCCTTTTTCATTAACCAGTCAGTTTTATACAAATCAACCGAAGCATCTCAATGAACCTTTAATACTGAAACTGCCTCAGAGACTATCTAAGTGGCCACAGCTACCTGCCCCAGGCTATCTGCCCGAGGCAACTCATCACCTGATTACTGCCCCAGACATCTACCAGTCATTGTCGGCGTTCGCACCGTAATAATTTATATATATACATTAAGCGTTAATAAAACTTATTTATTTATTTATAATTTATTTAGTCATCTAATTCATAGTTTACACAATTTATAATAAACGACTATTTAGCCCGAAGTTCTAAGAAGCTCGCTCCTCAATCCGCTTGTATAATATCCGTCCTATTCACTCTTCATCTCTGTAAATAAAGAATAAACAGTTTCAGATAGCGTTTACACATGTACAATATTTATCATACACATAAAACCTCAAAACAAATGTACTCACCATTTTCCATTAGATAATTTGTTATAGCCTCATTCAGCCAGTCGTCTCCAAGCACATTTTCCAACAAATATCGCTCTTATCATAACACAGCGTTTCATAGCAGCTCGGCATATTTTTAAATAAAGCATAAGATAGCCTCATTACGTTCCTATCATTCTGCATATATTCTCCATAAGTAAAACTAGTTTCAAATAGCTTATTGCAGTTTTTTAGATCCTTGTTTGAAAGATGGTAACAGAAAAACATCGCATATAGCCCGCATACGTAAGTATTTAAACTCTGAAGTCGCTCTGTAAACGTGTATACATCACAGTCTTTATAATAATTTAAAAACTCCGAAATGTATGGCGAATATTATATATAATATTTGAATCGAGTATACTATTTTCCGTTTAGATCCATATACAGCAATCCTTAGTGACACTTACTCTCTTCCTAGAGTCTTTCTAAGTATTTATTATAAACATAATCGGCCTGTCCGTATTTGCTTCATTATTATAGTATATCCGTCGCTAAATAGCACCCAATATATTTAGCTTTACTACTTCATATCGTTCAATGCCGTATTAATTTGTTTGCAGTTCTGCTCTTGTATCACACACAACTCGCCTTCGGAATAAATTCTCAATACTCCGTTGTAATTCGAAAATAATAATAACTTTTTGATTTCGCTGGAACAGCAAATTTAATGTAATTCTCAGGTTGCCCGTTGATGAAACATAGCGGCTGTTAAGAAAGTGCTGAAAGAAGTTTCTTTGACAAATTTTAGCTAAGAGAAAGGTTGTTTAGTTACGAACAGCGATGAACGAGGATATCTTTGACTATTTTTTCTTGACTTGACAAAACATAATTTTAGTTAGGAACAGTGACCGAAAGTGAATATGACTTTTTCTGTGATTGATGAAATATTTTTTAGTTATGAAATGACAATGAAACATGAAGAACACGGTTATTTTCTGATGACTAGGGAATAAGTTTAGTTATGAACAGTGTTGGAAAGATTCCTTTGACAATTTTTTGGTTGATTGGATAATAAGTTAGTTGAGAAATGAGGAAAGTGACTATGTTTCAGTTGATTGGCGAAAGATTTTTAGTTAAGAAGTTACAAGAAAGGTTTGTCTTTGTAAATTTGGACCTGAATAAAGTGTAGACTTGTTTAAGAACATGGCTGGTAGAACTATTAAGTTGACTACGAGAATTACTTTGACATAGTTTTTGCAAATAAAAACTTGGTGACTAAAATTGTTGAGGAAACTGTATTGCTGATGCTAATATTTGACAAAGAACTAGTTAGTGAATGGAAGAAACAAAGAACATAAAAAAAATTGAGGTTAAGTAAGGGAATGAACACAGTGAACATACGGTGAACACAGAAAACATGTAAGAAAAAGTTGATGAATAGAGTGAACATGCAGGGAATATGAACTTGTAGAGGAACATGAATATTGAGTATAAAAGTTATACAGAGAACATATGATGTACATAGAAAATATGACTAGAATTTGTAGAGAACATAATGAGACTAAGAGAAAGATTACAGAAAAAATGAGAAAAAACAGGTGAAAAGAATTGAACTGAGCATGCTGTGAACATTTGTAGAACATGGAATGAACACAGAAAACACGGACAAAAAGTGAAGAACACAGCTGAATATAGAGAAAATATGCAAATACAGGGGGACAAGAGCTGGAGCTCGGTAACTGACTTGATCTTATTTACTATGTCTGAAAATGTAGTTGAGTGTTTAAATCTCAGGGGGATTTGGACTGTTAGTAATGAATTTACATGAGTGAACTTGGACAGAGGACAAGAGCTAGAGTTTTATATTTGTTACTTCATACTTACTATGTCTGAAATACAGAGGGTAAAAATTTCGGGGAAATTGATGGATTATTTACAAAGACTTGAGGGTGGAAGAGGGTGGGGGACAAGAGCTGGAGCTCAGTAACTGACTTGATCTTATTTACTAACTTTGAAGTACGACTGTTTAAAATTTCAGGGGGATTGGACTGCTAGTAGCGAAAATGTGGTCTCTGTCAAATTTGGGTCTTTAATTGGACTCTGATTAATTTCGATCATGAACTGGACTCTGAATATTTTGGCACAAAGTAGACTCTGGCGAATTTTCGGTATAAACTGGACTCTGATGATTTTTGCTAGAAAACTGGACTCTGATGAATTTCGATCAAGAACTGGACTCTGATGAATTTTGCTATTAAAGTAGACTCTGGCGAATTTGAGCATAAACTGAACTCTGCCGAAAATTGGGTATAAAATGGACTCTGTCAAGTTTTCACAGATTACAGGACACTGATGAAATTTGCTCTCAAAGTAGACTCTGGCGAATTTCTGTTGATAATTGGACTCTGATGAAATATGAGCTGAAAACTGTCTCTGACTAATTTTGCTCTCAAAGTAGACTCTGACGAATTTGCTAGAAAACTGGACTCTGATGAATTTCGATCAAGAACTGGACTCTGATGAAATATGAGCTTAAAACTGTCTCTGACTAATTTTGCTCTCAAAGTAGACTCTGTTCATTTTTAGGTATAAATTGGACTCTGATGAAATATGAGCTAAATACTGTCTCTGACTAATTTTGCTCTCAAAGTAGACTCTGTTCATTTTTAGGTATAAATTGAACTCTGATGAAATATGAGCTAAAACTGTCTCTGACTAATTTTGGTCTTTACAGGTGAAATAGCCGTAAATGGATATAAAAATAAATGTTATGGATAAGTTGTCTGTTTTCCTTAACAAAACATCTAAGACAATATTCTCTGAAAATGGTCCTTTTACAAATTCGGTCATAAACATATAAATAAACTTCTATGATTTGAAACTCTGAAAATAGCTGTAAGGAAATAGGAGGAGAGAGAGAGGAGGGATGGTCCAGATATTATGGAGAAGATAAGATAAGATAAGAGGTAACCTGTATGCGACGTCTGGCTGGCCGGGCGCAAGGTAAATAAAAGTGACGCGAGAGATTGGGAGGTAAGGGGGAGGGAGGGGGTGTGAGGTACGAGACTTGAAAACCCTGACTTATACAGATAACTTTCTAAATTTATATGAATAACTAAGGCTTACATAGACGATTTTGTAAGTTGAAAACATGTAAAATATGTCCGTAGAGTTCTCATGGAAACCCTAAAGAGCTACATACGTTACTTGAATTTGTTCCATAAGCCCTTAACAAACTTCTAAGTCTCGGAAATTATTTTTCTCATAAGAAATCTTTACTTCTAAAATCTGTGACTGACAAAATTTACCTGAAAACCCTGGCTTACCTGGCTGTACAACACAGGGGTGGCCTGATATTTACAACTCCAGCCCAAAAAAAAAAATGTTCTGTGAGTTGTACATCTCACAGGGGTCCTCTACGCCTGATATTTGTACAACCCTCAAGGGGTGGAGGTCTGTATGTGTGGTGGTGGAGGTCTGTATGTGTGGTGGTGGAGGTCTGTATGTGTGGTGGTGGAGGTCTGTATGTGTGGTGGTGGAGGTCTGTATGTGTGGTGGTGGAGGTCTGTATGTGTGGTGGTGGAGGTCTGTATGTGTGGTGGTGGAGGTCTGTATGTGTGGTGGTGGAGGTCTGTATGTGTGGTGGTGGAGGTCTGTATGTGTGGTGGTGGAGGTCTGTATGTGTGGTGGTGGAGGTCTGTATGTGTGGTGGTGGAGGTCTGTATGTGTGGTGGTGGAGGTCTGTATGTGTGGTGGTGGAGGTCTGTATGTGTGGTGGTGGAGGTCTGTATGTGTGGTGGTGGAGGTCTGTATGTGTGGTGGTGGAGGTCTGTATGTGTGGTGGTGGAGGTCTGTATGTGTGGTGGTGGAGGTCTGTATGTGTGGTGGTGGAGGTCTGTATGTGTGGTGGTGGAGGTCTGTATGTGTGGTGGTGGAGGTCTGTATGTGTGGTGGTGGAGGTCTGTATGTGTGGTGGTGGTGGTCTGTATGTGTGGTGGTGGAGGTCTGTATGTGTGGTGGTGGAGGTCTGTATGTGTGGTGGTGGAGGTCTGTATGTGTGGTGGTGGAGGTCTGTATGTGTGGTGGTGGTGGGTCTGTATGTGTGTGTGGTGGTGGAGGTCTGTATGTGTGGTGGTGGAGGTCTGTATGTGTGGTGGTGGAGGTCTGTATGTGTGGTGGTGGAGGTCTGTATGTGTGGTGGTGGAGGTCTGTATGTGTGGTGGTGGTGGTCTGTATGTGTGGTGGTGGAGGTCTGTATGTGTGGTGGTGGAGGTCTGTATGTGTGGTGGTGGAGGTCTGTATGTGTGGTGGTGGAGGTCTGTATGTGTGGTGGTGGAGGTCTGTATGTGTGGTGGTGGAGGTCTGTATGTGTGGTGGTGGAGGTCTGTATGTGTGGTGGTGGAGGTCTGTATGTGTGGTGGTGGAGGTCTGTATGTGTGGTGGTGGGGAGGTCTGTATGTGTGGTGGGTGGAGGTCTGTATGTGTGGTGGTGGAGGTCTGTATGTGTGGTGGTGGAGGTCTGTATGTGTGGTGGTGGAGGTCTGTATGTGTGGTGGTGGAGGTCTGTATGTGTGGTGGTGGAGGTCTGTATGTGTGGTGGTGGAGGTCTGTATGTGTGGTGGTGGAGGTCTGTATGTGTGGTGGTGGAGGTCTGTATGTGTGGTGGTGGAGGTCTGTATGTGTGGTGGTGGAGGTCTGTATGTGTGGTGGAGGTCTGTATGTGTGGTGGTCTGTATGTGTGGTGGTGGAGGTCTGTATGTGTGGTGGTGGAGGTCTGTATGTGTGGTGGTGGAGGTCTGTATGTGTGGTGGTGGAGGTCTGTATGTGTGGTGGTGGAGGTCTGTATGTGTAGTGGTGGAGGTCTGTATGTGTGGTGGTGGAGGTCTGTATGTGTGGTGGTGGAGGTCTGTATGTGTGGTGGTGGAGGTCTGTATGTGTGGTGGTGGAGGTCTGTATGTGTGGTGGTGGAGGTCTGTATGTGTGGTGGTGGAGGTCTGTATGTGTGGTGGTGGAGGTCTGTATGTGTGGTGGTGGTGGTCTGTATGTGTGGTGGTGGAGGTCTGTATGTGTGGTGGTGGAGGTCTGTATGTGTGGTGGTGGAGGTCTGTATGTGTGGTGGTGGAGGTCTGTATGTGTGGTGGTGGAGGTCTGTATGTGTGGTGGTGGAGGTCTGTATGTGTGGTGGTGGAGGTCTGTATGTGTGGTGGTGGAGGTCTGTATGTGTGGTGGTGGAGGTCTGTATGTGTGGTGGTGGAGGTCTGTATGTGTGGTGGTGGAGGTCTGTATGTGTGGTGGTGGAGGTCTGTATGTGTGGTGGTGGAGGTCTGTATGTGTGGTGGTGGAGGTCTGTATGTGTGGTGGTGGAGGTCTGTATGTGTGGTGGTGGAGGTCTGTATGTGTGGTGGTGGAGGTCTGTATGTGTGGTGGTGGAGGTCTGTATGTGTGGTGGTGGAGGTCTGTATGTGTGGTGGTGGAGGTCTGTATGTGTGGTGGTGGAGGTCTGTATGTGTGGTGGTGGAGGTCTGTATGTGTGGTGGTGGAGGTCTGTATGTGTGGTGGTGGAGGTCTGTATGTGTGGTGGTGGAGGTCTGTATGTGTGGTGGTGGAGGTCTGTATGTGTGGTGGTGGAGGTCTGTATGTGTGGTGGTGGAGGTCTGTATGTGTGGTGGTGGAGGTCTGTATGTGTGGTGGTGGAGGTCTGTATGTGTGGTGGTGGAGGTCTGTATGTGTGGTGGTGGAGGTCTGTATGTGTGGTGGTGGAGGTCTGTATGTGTGGTGGTGGAGGTCTGTATGTGTGGTGGTGGAGGCCTGTATGTGTGGTGGTGGAGGTCTGTATGTGTGGTGGTGGAGGTCTGTATGTGTGGTGGTGGAGGTCTGTATGTGTGGTGGTGGAGGTCTGTATGTGTGGTGGTGGAGGTCTGTATGTGTGGTGGTGGAGGTCTGTATGTGTGGTGGTGGTCTGTATGTGTGGTGGTGGAGGTCTGTATGTGTGGTGGTGGAGGTCTGTATGTGTGGTGGTGGAGGTCTGTATGTGTGGTGGTGGAGGTCTGTATGTGTGGTGGTGGAGGTCTGTATGTGTGGTGGTGGAGGTCTGTATGTGTGGTGGTGGAGGTCTGTATGTGTGGTGGTGGAGGTCTGTATGTGTGGTGGTGGAGGTCTGTATGTGTGGTGGTGGAGGTCTGTATGTGTGGTGGTGGAGGTCTGTATGTGTGGTGGTGGAGGTCTGTATGTGTGGTGGTGGAGGTCTGTATGTGTGGTGGTGGAGGTCTGTATGTGTGGTGGTGGAGGTCTGTATGTGTGGTGGTGGAGGTCTGTATGTGTGGTGGTGGAGGTCTGTATGTGTGGTGGTGGAGGTCTGTATGTGTGGTGGTGGAGGTCTGTATGTGTGGTGGTGGAGGTCTGTATGTGTGGTGGTGGAGGTCTGTATGTGTGGTGGTGGAGGTCTGTATGTGTGGTGGTGGAGGTCTGTATGTGTGGTGGTGGAGGTCTGTATGTGTGGTGGTGGAGGTCTGTATGTGTGGTGGTGGAGGTCTGTATGTGTGGTGGTGGAGGTCTGTATGTGTGGTGGTGGAGGTCTGTATGTGTGGTGGTGGAGGTCTGTATGTGTGGTGGTGGAGGTCTGTATGTGTGGTGGTGGAGGTCTGTATGTGTGGTGGTGGAGGTCTGTATGTGTGGTGGTGGAGGTCTGTATGTGTGGTGGTGGAGGTCTGTATGTGTGGTGGTGGAGGTCTGTATGTGTGGTGGTGGAGGTCTGTATGTGTGGTGGTGGAGGTCTGTATGTGTGTGGTGGTGGAGGTCTGTATGTGTGGTGGTGGAGGCCTGTATGTGTGGTGGTGGAGGTCTGTATGTGTGGTGGTGGAGGTCTGTATGTGTGGTGGTGGAGGTCTGTATGTGTGGTGGTGGAGGCCTGTATGTGTGGTGGTGGAGGTCTGTATGTGTGGTGGTGGAGGTCTGTATGTGTGGTGGTGGAGGTCTGTATGTGTGTGGTGGTGGAGGTCTGTATGTGTGGTGGTGGAGGTCTGTATGTGTGGTGGTAGAGGTCTGTATGTGTGGTGGTGGAGGCCTGTATGTGTGGTGGTGGAGGTCTGTATGTGTGGTGGTGGAGGTCTGTATGTGTGGTGGTGGAGGTCTGTATGTGTGGTGGTGGAGGTCTGTATGTGTGGTGGTGGAGGTCTGTATGTGTGGTGGTGGAGGTCTGTATGTGTGGTGGTGGAGGTCTGTATGTGTGGTGGTGGAGGTCTGTATGTGTGGTGGTGGAGGTCTGTATGTGTGGTGGTGGAGGTCTGTATGTGTGGTGGTGGAGGTCTGTATGTGTGGTGGTGGAGGTCTGTATGTGTGGTGGTGGAGGTCTGTATGTGTGGTGGTGGAGGTCTGTATGTGTGGTGGTGGAGGTCTGTATGTGTGGTGGTGGAGGTCTGTATGTGTGGTGGTGGAGGTCTGTATGTGTGGTGGTGGAGGTCTGTATGTGTGGTGGTGGAGGTCTGTATGTGTGGTGGTGGAGGTCTGTATGTGTGGTGGTGGAGGTCTGTATGTGTGGTGGTGGTGGATGTGTGGTGGTGGTGGTGGTGTGGTGGTGGTCTGTATGTGTGGTGGTGGAGGTCTGTATGTGTGGTGGTGGAGGTCTGTATGTGTGGTGGTGGAGGTCTGTATGTGTGGTGGTGGAGGTCTGTATGTGTGGTGGTGGAGGTCTGTATGTGTGGTGGTGGAGGTCTGTATGTGTGGTGGTGGAGGTCTGTATGTGTGGTGGTGGAGGTCTGTATGTGTGGTGGTGGAGGTCTGTATGTGTGGTGGTGGAGGTCTGTATGTGTGGTGGTGGAGGTCTGTATGTGTGGTGGTGGAGGTCTGTATGTGTGGTGGTGGAGGTCTGTATGTGTGGTGGTGGAGGTCTGTATGTGTGGTGGTGGAGGTCTGTATGTGTGGTGGTGGAGGTCTGTATGTGTGGTGGTGGAGGTCTGTATGTGTGGTGGTGGAGGTCTGTATGTGTGGTGGTGGAGGTCTGTATGTGTGGTGGTGGAGGTCTGTATGTGTGGTGGTGGAGGTCTGTATGTGTGGTGGTGGAGGTCTGTATGTGTGGTGGTGGAGGTCTGTATGTGTGGTGGTGGAGGTCTGTATGTGTGGTGGTGGAGGTCTGTATGTGTGGTGGTGGAGGTCTGTATGTGTGGTGGTGGAGGTCTGTATGTGTGGTGGTGGAGGTCTGTATGTGTGGTGGTGGGTCTGGAGGTCTGTATGTGTGGTGGTGGAGGTCTGTCTGTATGTGTGGTCTGTATGTGTGGTGGTGGAGGTCTGTGTGTGGTGGTGGAGGTCTGTATGTGTGGTGGTGGAGGTCTGTGGTGGAGGTCTGTATGTGTGGTGGTGGTGGAGGTCTGTATGTGTGGTGGTGGAGGTCTGTATGTGTGGTGGTGGAGGTCTGTATGTGTGGTGGTGGAGGTCTGTATGTGTGGTGTGTGGTGGTGGGAGGTCTGTATGTGTGGTGGTGGAGGTCTGTATGTGTGGTGGTGGAGGTCTGTATGTGTGGTGGTGGAGGTCTGTATGTGTGGTGGTGGAGGTCTGTATGTGTGGTGGTGGAGGTCTGTATGTGTGGTGGTGGAGGTCTGTATGTGTGGTGGTGGAGGTCTGTATGTGTGGTGGTGGAGGTCTGTATGTGTGGTGGTGGAGGTCTGTATGTGTGGTGGTGGAGGTCTGTATGTGTGGTGGTGGAGGTCTGTATGTGTGGTGGTGGAGGTCTGTATGTGTGGTGGTGGAGGTCTGTATGTGTGGTGGTGGAGGTCTGTATGTGTGGTGGTGGAGGTCTGTATGTGTGGTGGTGGAGGTCTGTATGTGTGGTGGTGGAGGTCTGTATGTGTGGTGGTGGAGGTCTGTATGTGTGGTGGTGGAGGTCTGTATGTGTGGTGGTGGAGGTCTGTATGTGTGGTGGTGGAGGTCTGTATGTGTGGTGGTGGAGGTCTGTATGTGTGGTGGTGGAGGTCTGTATGTGTGGTGGTGGAGGTCTGTATGTGTGGTGGTGGAGGTCTGTATGTGTGGTGGTGGAGGTCTGTATGTGTGGTGGTGGAGGTCTGTATGTGTGGTGGTGGAGGTCTGTATGTGTGGTGGTGGAGGTCTGTATGTGTGGTGGTGGAGGTCTGTATGTGTGGTGGTGGAGGTCTGTATGTGTGGTGGTGGAGGTCTGTATGTGTGGTGGTGGAGGTCTGTATGTGTGGTGGTGGAGGTCTGTATGTGTGGTGGTGGAGGTCTGTATGTGTGGTGGTGGAGGTCTGTATGTGTGGTGGAGGTCTGTATGTGTGGTGGTGGAGGTCTGTATGTGTGGTGGTGGAGGTCTGTATGTGTGGTGGTGGAGGTCTGTATGTGTGGTGGTGGAGGTCTGTATGTGTGGTGGTGGAGGTCTGTATGTGTGGTGGTGGAGGTCTGTATGTGTGGTGGTGGAGGTCTGTATGTGTGGTGGTGGAGGTCTGTATGTGTGGTGGTGGAGGTCTGTATGTGTGGTGGTGGAGGTCTGTATGTGTGGTGGTGGAGGTCTGTATGTGTGGTGGTGGAGGTCTGTATGTGTGGTGGTGGAGGTCTGTATGTGTGGTGGTGGTGGTCTGTATGTGTGGTGGTGGAGGTCTGTATGTGTGGTGGTGGTGGTCTGTATGTGTGGTGGTGGAGGTCTGTATGTGTGGTGGTGGAGGTCTGTATGTGTGGTGGTGGAGGTCTGTATGTGTGGTGGTGGAGGTCTGTATGTGTGGTGGTGGAGGTCTGTATGTGTGGTGGTGGAGGTCTGTATGTGTGGTGGTGGAGGTCTGTATGTGTGGTGGTGAAGGTCTGTATGTGTGGTGGTGGAGGTCTGTATGTGTGGTGGTGGAGGTCTGTATGTGTGGTGGTGGAGGTCTGTATGTGTGGTGGTGGAGGTCTGTATGTGTGATGGTGGAGGTCTGTATGTGTGGTGGTGGAGGTCTGTATGTGTGGTGGTGGAGGTCTGTATGTGTGGTGGTGGAGGTCTGTATGTGTGGTGGTGGAGGTCTGTATGTGTGGTGGTGGAGGTCTGTATGTGTGGTGGTGGAGGTCTGTATGTGTGGTGGTGGAGGTCTGTATGTGTGGTGGTGGAGGTCTGTATGTGTGGTGGTGGAGGTCTGTATGTGTGTGGTGGAGGTCTGTATGTGTGGTGGTGGAGGTCTGTATGTGTGGTGGTGGAGGTCTGTATGTGTGGTGGTGGAGGTCTGTATGTGTGGTGTGTGGTCTGTATGTGTGGTGGTGGAGGTCTGTATGTGTGGTGGTGGAGGTCTGTATGTGTGGTGGTGGAGGTCTGTATGTGTGGTGGTGGAGGTCTGTATGTGTGGTGGTGGAGGTCTGTATGTGTGGTGGTGGAGGTCTGTATGTGTGGTGGTGGAGGTCTGTATGTGTGGTGGTGGAGGTCTGTATGTGTGGTGGTGGAGGTCTGTATGTGTGGTGGTGGAGGTCTGTATGTGTGGTGGTGGAGGTCTGTATGTGTGGTGGTGGAGGTCTGTATGTGTGGTGGTGGAGGTCTGTATGTGTGGTGGTGGAGGTCTGTATGTGTGGTGGTGGAGGTCTGTATGTGTGGTGGTGGAGGTCTGTATGTGTGGTGGTGGAGGCCTGTATGTGTGGTGGTGGAGGTCTGTATGTGTGGTGGTGGAGGTCTGTATGTGTGGTGGTGGAGGTCTGTATGTGTGGTGGTGGAGGTCTGTATGTGTGGTGGTGGTGGTCTGTATGTGTGGTGGTGGAGGTCTGTATGTGTGGTGGTGGAGGTCTGTATGTGTGGTGGTGGAGGTCTGTATGTGTGGTGGTGGAGGTCTGTATGTGTGGTGGTGGAGGTCTGTATGTGTGGTGGTGGAGGTCTGTATGTGTGGTGGTGGAGGTCTGTATGTGTGGTGGTGGAGGTCTGTATGTGTGGTGGTGGAGGTCTGTATGTGTGGTGGTGGTGGTCTGTATGTGTGGTGGTGGAGGTCTGTATGTGTGGTGGTGGAGGTCTGTATGTGTGGTGGTGGAGGTCTGTATGTGTGGTGGTGGAGGTCTGTATGTGTGGTGGTGGAGGTCTGTATGTGTGGTGGTGGAGGTCTGTATGTGTGGTGGTGGAGGTCTGTATGTGTGGTGGTGGAGGTCTGTATGTGTGGTGGTGGAGGTCTGTATGTGTGGTGGTGGAGGTCTGTATGTGTGGTGGTGGAGGTCTGTATGTGTGGTGGTGGAGGTCTGTATGTGTGGTGGTGGAGGTCTGTATGTGTGGTGGTGGAGGTCTGTATGTGTGGTGGTGGAGGTCTGTATGTGTGGTGGTGGAGGTCTGTATGTGTGGTGGTGGAGGTCTGTATGTGTGGTGGTGGAGGTCTGTATGTGTGGTGGTGGTCTGTCTGTGTGGTGTGGTGGTGTGGTGGTGGAGGTCTGTATGTGTGGTGGTGGAGGTCTGTATGTGTGGTGGTGGAGGTCTGTATGTGTGGTGGTGGAGGTCTGTATGTGTGGTGGTGGAGGTCTGTATGTGTGGTGGTGGAGGTCTGTATGTGTGGTGGTGGAGGTCTGTATGTGTGGTGGTGGTGGTCTGTATGTGTGGTGTGGGAGGTCTGTATGTGTGGTGGTGGAGGTCTGTATGTGTGGTGGTGGAGGTCTGTATGTGTGGTGGTGGAGGTCTGTATGTGTGGTGGTGGAGGTCTGTATGTGTGGTGGTGGAGGTCTGTATGTGTGGTGGTGGAGGTCTGTATGTGTGGTGGTGGAGGTCTGTATGTGTGGTGGTGGAGGTCTGTATGTGTGGTGGTGGAGGTCTGTATGTGTGGTGGTGGAGGTCTGTATGTGTGGTGGTGGAGGTCTGTATGTGTGGTGGTGGAGGTCTGTATGTGTGGTGGTGGAGGTCTGTATGTGTGGTGGTGGTGGTCTGTATGTGTGGTGGTGGAGGTCTGTATGTGTGGTGGTGGGGTCTGTATGTGTAGTGGTGGAGGTCTGTATGTGTGGTGGTGGAGGTCTGTATGTGTGGTGGTGGAGGTCTGTATGTGTGGTGGTGGAGGTCTGTATGTGTGGTGGTGGAGGTCTGTATGTGTGGTGGTGGAGGTCTGTATGTGTGGTGGTGGAGGTCTGTATGTGTGGTGGTGGAGGTCTGTATGTGTGGTGGTGGTGGTCTGTATGTGTGGTGGTGGAGGTCTGTATGTGTGGTGGTGGAGGTCTGTATGTGTGGTGGTGGAGGTCTGTATGTGTGGTGGTGGAGGTCTGTATGTGTGGTGGTGGAGGTCTGTATGTGTGGTGGTGGAGGTCTGTATGTGTGGTGGTGGAGGTCTGTATGTGTGGTGGTGGAGGTCTGTATGTGTGGTGGTGGAGGTCTGTATGTGTGGTGGTGGAGGGTCTGTATGTGTGGTGGTGGAGGTCTGTATGTGTGGTGGTGGAGGTCTGTATGTGTGGTGGTGGAGGTCTGTATGTGTGGTGGTGGACTGTATGTGTGGTGGTGGAGGTCTGTATGTGTGGTGGTGGAGGTCTGTATGTGTGGTGGTGGAGGTCTGTATGTGTGGTGGTGGAGGTCTGTATGTGTGGTGGTGGAGGTCTGTATGTGTGGTGGTGGAGGTCTGTATGTGTGGTGGTGGAGGCCTGTATGTGTGGTGGTCTGTATGTGTGGTGGTGGAGGTCTGTATGTGTGGTGGTGGAGGTCTGTATGTGTGGTGGTGGAGGTCTGTATGTGTGGTGGTGGAGGTCTGTATGTGTGGTGGTGGAGGTCTGTATGTGTGGTGGTGGAGGTCTGTATGTGTGGTGGTGGAGGTCTGTATGTGTGGTGGTGGAGGTCTGTATGTGTGGTGGTGGAGGTCTGTATGTGTGGTGGTGGAGGTCTGTATGTGTGGTGGTGGAGGTCTGTATGTGTGGTGGTGGAGGTCTGTATGTGTGGTGGTGGAGGTCTGTATGTGTGGTGGTGGAGGTCTGTATGTGTGGTGGTGGAGGTCTGTATGTGTGGTGGTGGAGGTCTGTATGTGTGGTGGTGGAGGTCTGTATGTGTGGTGGTGGAGGTCTGTATGTGTGGTGGTGGAGGTCTGTATGTGTGGTGGTGGAGGTCTGTATGTGTGGTGGTGGAGGTCTGTATGTGTGGTGGTGGAGGTCTGTATGTGTGGTGGTGGAGGTCTGTATGTGTGGTGGTGGAGGTCTGTATGTGTGGTGGTGGGTGGAGGTCTGTATGTGTGGTGGTGGAGGTCTGTATGTGTGGTGGTGGAGGTCTGTATGTGTGGTGGTGGAGGTCTGTATGTGTGGTGGTGGAGGTCTGTATGTGTGGTGGTGGAGGTCTGTATGTGTGGTGGTGGAGGCCTGTATGTGTGGTGGTGGAGGTCTGTATGTGTGGTGGTGGAGGTCTGTATGTGTGGTGGTGGAGGTCTGTATGTGTGGTGGTGGAGGTCTGTATGTGTGGTGGTGGAGGTCTGTATGTGTGGTGGTGGAGGTCTGTATGTGTGGTGGTGGAGGTCTGTATGTGTGGTGGTGGAGGTCTGTATGTGTGGTGGTGGAGGTCTGTATGTGTGGTGGTGGAGGTCTGTATGTGTGGTGGTGGAGGTCTGTATGTGTGGTGGTGGAGGTCTGTATGTGTGGTGGTGGAGGTCTGTATGTGTGGTGGTGGAGGTCTGTATGTGTGGTGGTGGAGGTCTGTATGTGTGGTGGTGGAGGTCTGTATGTGTGGTGGTGGAGGTCTGTATGTGTGGTGGTGGAGGTCTGTATGTGTGGTGGTGGAGGTCTGTATGTGTGGTGGTGGAGGTCTGTATGTGGTGGAGGTCTGTATGGAGGTCTGTATGTGTGTGGTGGTGGAGGTCTGTATGTGTGGTGGTGGAGGTCTGTATGTGTGGTGGTGGAGGTCTGTATGTGTGGTGGTGGAGGTCTGTATGTGTGGTGGTGGAGGTCTGTATGTGTGGTGGTGGAGGTCTGTATGTGTGGTGGTGGAGGTCTGTATGTGTGGTGGTGGAGGTCTGTATGTGTGGTGGTGGTGGTCTGTATGTGTGGTGGTGGAGGTCTGTATGTGTGGTGGTGGAGGTCTGTATGTGTGGTGGTGGAGGTCTGTATGTGTGGTGGTGGAGGTCTGTATGTGTGGTGGTGGAGGTCTGTATGTGTGGTGGTGGAGGTCTGTATGTGTGGTGGTGGAGGTCTGTATGTGTGGTGGTGGAGGTCTGTATGTGTGGTGGTGGAGGTCTGTATGTGTGGTGGTGGAGGTCTGTATGTGTGGTGGTGGAGGTCTGTATGTGTGGTGGTGGAGGTCTGTATGTGTGGTGGTGGAGGTCTGTATGTGTGGTGGTGGAGGTCTGTATGTGTGGTGGTGGAGGTCTGTATGTGTGGTGGTGGAGGTCTGTATGTGTGGTGGTGGAGGTCTGTATGTGTGGTGGTGGAGGTCTGTATGTGTGGTGGTGGAGGTCTGTATGTGTGGTGGTGGAGGTCTGTATGTGTGGTGGTGGAGGTCTGTATGTGTGGTGGTGGAGGTCTGTATGTGTGGTGGTGGAGGTCTGTATGTGTGGTGGTGGAGGTCTGTATGTGTGGTGGTGGTGGTCTGTATGTGTGGTGGTGGAGGTCTGTATGTGTGGTGGTGGAGGTCTGTATGTGTGGTGGTGGAGGTCTGTATGTCTGTGTGTGGTGGAGGTCTGTATGTGTGTGGTGGAGGTCTGTATGTGTCTGTATGTGTGGTGGTGGAGGTCTGTATGTGTGGTGGTGGAGGTCTGTATGTGTGGTGGTGGAGGTCTGTATGTGTGGTGGTAGTGGTCTGTATGTGTGGTGGTGGAGGTCTGTGTGTGTGGTGGTGGTGCATGGTCTGTATGTGTGGTGGTGGTGGTCTGTATGTGTGGTGGTGGTCTGTATGTGTGGTAGTGGTGGTCTGTATGTGTGGTGGTGGGTCTGTATGTGTGGTGGTGGTCTGTATGTGTGGTGGTGGTCTGTATGTGTGGTGGTGGTGGTCTGTATGTGTGGTGGTGGTGGTGGTCTGTATGTGTGGTGGTGGAGGTCTGTATGTGTGGTGGTGGAGGTCTGTATGTGTGGTGGTGGTGGTGTGGTGGTGTGGTGGTGGTGGTCTGTATGTGTGGTGGTGGAGGTCTGTATGTGTGGTGGTGGAGGTCTGTATGTGTGGTGGTGGAGGTCTGTATGTGTGGTGGTGGAGGTCTGTATGTGTGGTGGTGGAGGTCTGTATGTGTGGTGGTGGAGGTCTGTATGTGTGGTGGTGGAGGTCTGTATGTGTGGTGGTGGAGGTCTGTATGTGTGGTGGTGGAGGTCTGTATGTGTGGTGGTGGAGGTCTGTATGTGTGGTGGTGGAGGTCTGTATGTGTGGTGGTGGTGGTCTGTATGTGTGGTGGTGGAGGTCTGTATGTGTGGTGGTGGAGGTCTGTATGTGTGGTGGTGGAGGTCTGTATGTGTTGTGGTGGTGGTCTGTATGTGTGGTGGTGGAGGTCTGTATGTGTGGTGGTGGAGGTCTGTATGTGTGGTGGTGGAGGTCTGTATGTGTGGTGGTGGAGGTCTGTATGTGTGGTGGTGGAGGTCTGTATGTGTGGTGGTGGAGGTCTGTATGTGTGGTGGTGGAGGTCTGTATGTGTGGTGGTGGAGGTCTGTATGTGTGGTGGTGGAGGTCTGTATGTGTGTGTGGTGGGAGGTCTGTATGTGTGGTGGTGGAGGTCTGTATGTGTGGTGGTGGAGGTCTGTATGTGTGGTGGTGGAGGTCTGTATGTGTGGTGGTGGGTCTGTATGTGTGGTGGTGGTGGTCTGTATGTGTGGTGGTGGTGGGTCTGTATGTGTGGTGGTGGTGGTCTGTATGTGTGGTGATACTGGTCTGTATGTGTGGTGGTGGAGGTCTGTATGTGTGGTGGTGGAGGTCTGTATGTGTGGTGGTGGAGGCCTGTATGTGTGGTGGTGGAGGTCTGTATGTGTGGTGGTGGAGGTCTGTATGTGTGGTGGTGGAGGTCTGTATGTGTGGTGGTGGAGGTCTGTATGTGTGGTGGTGGAGGCCTGTATGTGTGGTGGTGGAGGTCTGTATGTGTGGTGGTGGAGGTCTGTATGTGTGGTGGTGGAGGTCTGTATGTGTGGTGGTGGAGGTCTGTATGTGTGGTTTTTTTGGGGGGGCGGAGGACCCCTGTGCGGTGTAAGACGCACAGGCCCTTTTTTTTTTTCAGGTGAATTTGGGGACTCACAGATTTTGGATTAAGGATTTCTTATGAGTAAGTAATTTCCGAGATTTTAGAAGTATGGAATTCTTATGAGAAAAATAATTTCCGAGACTTAGAAGTTTGTTAAGGCCTTATGGGAGAAATTCAAATAACGTGTGTAGCACTTTAGGGCTTCCAGGAGAACTCTACGGACATATTTTACATGTTTTCAACTTACAAAATCGTCTATGTAAGCCTTAGTTATTCATATAAATTTAGAAAATCACCTGTGTAAGTCATGGTTTTCAAGTCTCGTACATCACACCCCCCTCCCTCCCTCCCCCCTTACCTCGCAATCTGTCGCGTCACCTTTATTTACTTTACGCCCGGCCAGCCAGACATCGCATACAGGGTACCTCTTATCTTATCTTATCCATAATATCTGGACCGTCCCTCCTCTCTCTCTCTCTCCCTCCTCTCTCTCTCTCCTCTTCATATTATTCCCTCTTCCTATTTTCTGACATACTAATATTTTATTCCTTTTTCATTAACCAGTCAGTTTTATACAAATCAACCGAAGCATCTCAATGTAACCTTTAATACTGAAACTGCCTCAGAGACTATCTAAGCTGGCCCCAGCTACCTGCCCCAGGCTATCTGCCCGAGGCAATCATCACCTGATTACCTGCCCCAGACATCCACCAGTCATTGTCGGCATTCGCCACCGTAATAATTTATATATATATACATTAAGCGTTAATAAAACTTATTTATTTATTTATAATTTATTTAGTCATCTAATTCATAGTTTACACAATTTATAATAAAAGAGTTTATTCCCAGTATTCGCCAATCATTCTCGCTATTAATAAAACAGCCAAACGCTCACTCAGGGGCACACTATCGTTATTACGCTCATTCAGGGGCCCCCTCAGATCGCCAAAGTCTCAGAGGCCTACACTTTCAGTCAACATTCAATCTTCATCCTGTTCACAAGGTTCCCCTAGCCTAGTCATATCATCATGTCAGTGTGTCCTCTGTGCCTGTCTCCTATCAACAACGAAATCGTTCATGTGTGTCAAACACGATGTTTAACATGCCTAGGTGAAATGTCCATCAACGCTCTTCAAGAATGCAGACTGTACTGTATAGGATGCAACGGGCCTACACCGCCTGGACATTTTGACGTAACCTGTACCAGCTGTGGACAACTCTATTGTGCAAATCGTAAGTACCGCTTTTTCTCGCACATTCAATAAACTTTCAAAGAAAATATATATCCGAAACACACATACATACATACATACAGACAGTCAATTATATATATATATTATTTTCATTTCAGTTCATGGTTCTACTTCCTGCCCATACTGTCGTTTCTCCGTTAACCGGGAACCTCCCACCGAAGCCAGAAACGTCATTGAACCTCCACCCAAACGCCGTCGCATCATAAATAACCGTACGTTTTCACAATAATTTTCGTAATTTTAAAAGTTAATAATTGTATTTTTAACAAGTGTATAAACAAGTAATAAGTACTCATACAGAAAAATATTTCCATTACAGGAGTTCCTATTCGTGATCAAGAGAATCTCATACTTGGTGGAATCAACATCCCAGCTCGTAAGTAATATTATTATTTATCTGTAATTCAGTTTTTCCTCTTATTTAAACTTTTTGTTTTTCCTCTTAATAATAATTCCTCTTATTTACACGATATTTTCCTATTAAGGTTTTCAAATCCTCTTATTGTTTTCAAATTTGTTTTCCTCTTAATGTTTATTCATTGCTAATATTATATTACAGAATCTCCCCTGGATTCAACCCAACCCTCTGAGTGGAGCACACCTGTACGCAGTCAACCCCAGCTGTCCCAGGAGCTAGAAGAAGATGCACCAGACGGCAACCAGCAGGCATCCTCAGATGAAGAAGAAGAAGACAATCAACCCCCTGTTCACGACATATCAGATGAAGAAGTCAACGCTCCAGATTCCCCAGAGGTACTTAACTTAGATAACGTTGTTCCGCGAGTGTTAGAAGTCATTAACCATTTCGAAGGTTCATTCTCGAGACATTCGTTCTCCATTCCCGGTCATTTAGACGCTGACCCCAGCTTATATATAAATAGGTATAGGGAATTTTTTATAGAATATATAGACAATCAGTTCAGACAAATACAGGAAGAATTCCCTCCCTCATTTCACATTTACCCTGATGTAAGCCTAATTTTGCAAAAACTTAATCATGCCGACAATCAATATGAAATATTAGACGAAGTATTTTCAATTAGAGGCGAAACTCAGACTGTTACACAGGAAGAGGTGGAAGTTCTTGTAAATTCATGGGTTGACGAAATGTCTGCTAAAATTGACGAATGCCTAAAAAATGTCCAATCCTCAAGTGTAGGAATTCATTCCATGTCAGGCTTTGCCATTAATTTTTCATATATTCGCCACCCTATGCACCTTGGATCTTACGTACCATATCCTGCAAAATTAAGGGGTAAAGAATCAGTATTTAACCCTGAAAGTGAAGGAGATGAGTGTTTGTTACAGTGCATTGCAGCGTATAAAAACTTAGCATTGGGCAGGACTATAAAAAACGTTAGACATCATTACAAAAGCCTTCGATGGTGTAGAAGATTCGTAGTATGGGCAGATGAAATCAGATTCCCCGTATCATTTGATAACCTTAAGAAAATAGAGAAGCTTAACAAAATTTCTATTTATATTTATACAATAACTCATGAAAGTAACAGATACTATCTTAGTTTAGCTAGGAAAAGCCAGGAAAAGTATGCCGATAAAGTTCCTTTGTTGTTATTAGAAGGCAAGCATCTCTGTCTGATCAAGGACTTTGATAAATTTGTAAAGAATATTAACCATAATCAGTATAAAATTCCTGACACTCATAAATTCTGCAAAATTTGCCTTTTGCATGCTCCCTTAGATGAAATTCAGGCTCACGAAGAGTCATGCACTGTATCCCAAGTATTTTCGTTCTATAATCCTAGTGATAAAATCAGTTTTAAAAATTACGGTAGGACCTATAGCCCAACTCACACCGCCTATTACGATTTTGAATGTCTATTAGACCGTCAAAATCCTAGAGGCATGGTGGAATGTAAGCATAAAGCAATTGCTTATGCTTACATGATTTTAGACAGGGAATTCAATGTCGTAGAAACGTATTCATACGTAGGCCCAGACGCGGTCAATCATTTTATTACCAAGCTAGAAGCCTCATGGAAAGCTATTCATGCTCAGCTCCCCAACTTCCCTAAGAACTTGTCTAGAGAACAGGAAAGAATGTTTCAAAGACAAAATACGTGTCAATTGTGTCATCAAACTTTCAAGGATAAGAAAGATAAACATAGACATCATAATCATGCTATTCAGGAAAATAATTACTTAGGTGCTTATTGTGCTCGTTGCAATTTACAATGTAAAAATGCTCGTAGATACTTGACCACATTTTCCCATAATGCTGCCTATGATCTTGGAATTATACTTAAAGAACTGTCCAAAAATCCTCACCGCGATGTAGAAATTCTAACCAAGGAAGGATTGAAATTTATGCAAGTCATCATAGGTAAACTTAAATTCCTAGATAGCCTAGCTCTCCTTAATGGGTCATTAGGAACCTTAGCAAGCGAGCACGTTGCCGGTAAGAAACCCACCAAGTACACTGAACACATACTAAATGGCGTATCCGATGAAGCTAAAGCTCTGTTAATTAAAGGTAAACAAAGCCTATGTTATGATTATATTTCTTCCATGGACGTGTTAGACGAACCTCAGCTCCCTTCGCGAGATAAGTTTTACAATGTTTTACATGACTCTCCACTGTCTGAAGAAGATTATAACAATGCTCTTAAAGTATTTAATTTAGGGAACTGTACAAACATCAAGGATTACCTCATGTTATATTTAAAAGTTGACGTGGGAATGCTAGTTGATATATTTACACTTTGGCGAACATCACTGAAAGAAATTTATGAACTAGATATTGTTTTCTATGTATCACTTCCTAGTTATGCTTGGGACGCGTTCTTATTTAAATCAAAAGTTGTACTTGACTATGTGTATGATCAGAATATATATGATTTGTTGAGAAGGAATCTTAGAGGAGGGTTCACATCTTCCATTAGACAATTTACACAGGCTGTTAACGAGCACACTACATCTAACCCTAGCTCTGATGACGATACTCACATTTTGTACCTCGACTTTAACAGCTTATATGCAGCGTGCATGGCTGAGGTACTTCCCCAGGGAGGGATTAGACAATTAACTGACCTTGAGCGGGATACCTTATTAGGGCAAGGGTTACAACATATCCCCTGTAATCAAGACAAAGGCTATTGGATTTTATGCGATACAAAACATGTATCTCCCGAGGTAGCCAGGTATACTGATGATCTGCCCCTTGTACTGTCTCATACTAATATAACGGAGGAGTTTTTGTCAGAGTACAGTAAGAAAACCCTTAATGATGAAAAACGTAAGCTCCCACCTAAAAATACTAAGTTAATTGCATCCCACTTGCCCCAAAACGACTACTTAGTAAGCCTTGATTTCCTGCAATTGCTATTAAAACTTGGACTAGAAGTTGAACGAGTAAAAACAATCTATGAATTTAATCAGGCTCCCTATTT
Source organism: Procambarus clarkii (assembly GCF_020424385.1). NCBI lineage: Eukaryota > Metazoa > Arthropoda > Malacostraca > Decapoda > Cambaridae > Procambarus > Procambarus clarkii. The sequence continues at coordinate 26,431 of NW_025553474.1, forward strand.
AAAAGATTTTATTTCAACCAACATTCGAGAACGAGCCAATACCACCTGTAAAGTTAAAGGAAAAGCTTTTAAACTCATAAGTAATAGTCTGTACGGGAAATCAATGACAAATATATCTAGATATGCTAATACTCACCATCTAGTAACGACAAAACATTCATTCTTAACTCATGCAAGAAACCCTTTGTATAAACGAGCTGTCTCTTTAGGTCAAGATAGGGTTCTCTGTACAGTAATGAAAGACATCCTTAAAGTTACCACTCCTTCTTACATGGGATATCAGATCTTGCAGATAGCCAAGAGGCGTTTATACGAGTTCTGGTATAATGTAGTTAAAGCCCATTATGGGGAGAGAGCTAGACTAATTTATACGGATACAGACTCATTCATATTTACTCTGACCTGTAAAGATGCTTTCCAAGAAATGACAAAAGCTCCTCTAGTAGATTATATGGATTTCAGTAATTTCGACAAAGATCATCCCATGTATTCTGCTACTCGCAAAGGTGAACTAGGACTCCTCAAGTCAGAAGTAAAGCAGAAAATCATAACTGAATTAATTGCACTCAAGCCTAAAACTTACTCTCTCCTAACCCTTGATAATGAACATTTATGTAAATGTAAAGGGATTCCTTATCACCAACAAAAGAAAATAACACATGCATCTTTTCAGAACACATTAGAGACAAATACAACTTTTAATTTTGTATCCCGATCTATTCGTAATGTTAATGGACAGATATGCACGTGTAAAACAACTAAGCGCGGTCTGTCAGCTTTTGATGACAAGAGGTACCTCATTAGTCCCACAGAGTCATTAGCTTACGGTCACCCAGACATTCCAGAGCGTGAGGTACAGGTACAGGTAGAGGAAGAGGTACAGGAAGAGGTACAGGTAGAGGAAGAGGTGCAGGTAGGGGATCCAGTAATTGTAGATAATCCCCAACCAAGACGTCAATTGTTCCCCATTTTTAATCTTTGGGAAAAGCGGGATAGAGTCGCTCAGCAATTATTCCCTAACAACAACTAAGTCTGTTACTGTATTGTCTATGTATTATCTATAACTATATTCAAATGTCTATGATATTGTATTGGCTATGATTTGTTACTGTATTTGATATGAAAATGACTAAGATTTGTTACTGTATTGGATATGAAAATGACTATGATTTGTTATGATTTATGTCTATGATAATATATATTCTATGATTTTATTACTGTATTTGATATGTTCAAATTGCTATTTTAAGACTATGATTTATTTATTACTGTATTGGATATGTTATGACTATGATTTTATTGTCTATGATATTTGATATTCTATGATTTTATTACTGTATTTGATATGAAAATGACTATGATTCAAATGTCTATAATAATGTATATTCTATGATTTTATTACTGTATTGGATATGTTATGACTATGATTTTATTGGCTATGATATTGTATATTCTATGATTTTATTACTGTATTGGTTATGTTATGACTATGATTTTATTGGTTATGTTTAAATAAAACTCGAATGTAGATTTCGTTTAAATACTCCTTTCATTATATATTTGTAGTTAGTCTATTGAATCCTAGCAACATGGAAGGGCAGAAAAAAGTTATTACTGAATCCCAGTTGAATATATTTAGTGAACCGTCAAGAATTATTATTGCTGGATTTTCAAATGGTGGGAAGAGCTATTTATGTGCTAAAATGATAGAGAAATATCAGCAGAACTTTGCAAAAATAATTATCTGTGGAAGCGGGTATAAAGAGTTGAGAACTAATCCACTCATTAAACATAAGATATCTTTTTACTCTGAAATTGTAAACCCTTTAGATGATCGTGATCCAGAGGACACATCTCATATATTAGTTGTTTATGATGACTTGTATGTTGAATCTACAAACTCTAAAATAGTAAGTGATATATTTACTAAGGGACGGCATGAGAACATCTCTGTTATTTTTATAACCCAAAATATATTTTTCAGTGGGAAATTTTCTAGATCTATAAGTTTAAATGCTTCTCATTTTATTCTGCTTAAATCAAGAGACTTGTCCCAGATAGAAACATTAGGCAGACAAATATTCGGAAAACAAGATGCCAAGAAATTTTTAGATATATATAAGAAAGTGATTTCTCGACAGTATGGGTATTTACTTGTTGACTTGGGCGTTAAAACACCTGAATCCATAATATTTAGGGGAAATATTGTAAATGAACCCCCATATGAAATAGTGTATCAATGGTGAACATTACACAAACTCTTAATAAGATATACAATGACCCCAAGTCCATAGGTGGGTTTGGTGGCGTTTTAAAATTGTATAAGGCTGCAAAGAAAACAATCCCTGAAATAACTATAAAAGATGTGAAAGACTATTTAAAAACGTCTAATGCATATACCTTACATCTATTAAAAAAACGTAAATTTAAACGAAGACGTATCTTAGCACCTAGACCTAAAGCTTTCTTTACCAGTGACTTGGCTGATATGACATTGTTAGCTAAGCACAACAATGATATTAAATATTTATTAGTTTGTGTTGATATATTTTCAAGGTTTGCACATGTAGTTCCACTATCCACTAAATCAGGTCAGAGTGTAAGTGAAGCCATGAAAGCTGTTCTGGATTTACCTTCATCAAAAGGTGTAAGGAAGCTTAACACTGATAAGGGCGGTGAATTCTATAATAAATATATGAAACGATTGTTAGACAGTAAAAACATTGATCTGTACAGTGTATTTTCTCAGGAAACTAAAGCCAGCATTGCAGAGAGATTTATAAGAACATTGAAAACTAAGATATATAAATATTTAACGGCTTATAACACCTTAACCTATATAAATGTTTTACCTGATATGGTTAAAACGTATAATAGAACACCACATAGAGGATTAAAGGGGAAAATACCTATTGATGTACATGCTTTATCTTCGCCTCAAGATGTGACTAGGCAATTTAAGCTCATGTATAAAGGAGAGCAGCAGACTAAGCCACGCATCAGTAATCATCTGTCTGTAGGAGATACAGTACGGCTTGCCTTATCTAATCGTATTTCAAAGTTCAAAAGAGGTTTTCATCAACAGAACACTAAGGAAATATTTACAATTGCTCAAATTGATACTAAACAACCCGTGCCTTTATATTATCTAAAGGACTTAAATAATAGACTTATAGAAGGCGGATTTTATAGAGAGGAGTTGACTCCCACCTACTTGTCAGATACATTTGAAATTGAGAGAATTATAAGTAAACGTAAAGTTGGTAATACTACTTTATATAAAGTTAGATACGTCGGTTACGACAGTTCATTTGATCAGTGGGTGAATTCAGATGACGTGAAGAAACTATGAAGAAGCAGCCCTTAGTTAGCAAGTATCGTGGATTTATTGAACTATTAGCTAGATTAGGTTATAATTCTAGGAAAAAGTTAATTAAGACTCTTAAAAAGGAACATATACTTTGCTTATCAGAAATATTTAATAATTTCTTAAAAAATAAAATTGAAGTTGGGAAGCCTATTTTAAAGAGACTTTCTAAATATAGAGCTCTACTCCATACATTAGCCTGTAAGAAGAAAGCTATTTCACTCAAGAAAGACATATTAACAAGTAAAAGAGGAGGTAATTTATTGGGCATTTTACTTCCCATAGCTATAAATTTCATTTCAAGGCTATTTAATAAGGAATAATGAAAGAATTCTATCTTGTACCACGAAAAGCTATTGATCAACAGAAGCCTACGGCAGTAAGTGTTGAGAAGCCTACGATGACAGTGAGAACAAATCCTGTTATACAACACTTGATAGACTTAAGATTAAAGCTTAAGGATTATGATTTTGCTGTCTCCTTGTTAAATTATTTTAATACAACTGGACTTGTAAAGTGGGATGAGGAAGGGAACATTACATCGCCAGTTACTGGGCTCAATATTGTTGATGACGTTATAGGCAGGATGTGCACTCCGAAATTGTTATTCCCAGAAGATAAACTGCCAATTGCAAAGTTGTTCTACTCTTTGACATCTACACCTAAGAATTTATTTAGAAATGTAGATGCGAAAAATCAAGTGTTTTCTCCTCCAAGTTTGAAGAGGAAGATCAAGGCTGTAGATGAAGGAGAGTCTACCTGGATATCATATTAAGGTGAGTTTCTGTTTATTTTTATCATTTACTATTAGTCTACAGGATGGATAGTTACGTTATATATGCAGCGAGTAACTCTGATACTGATGTATTTAAAAACAATGCTCCCAATGCTTTTGAAAATAGATTACATAATCAGCTGCCTTTAGACCCGAATAAAGCTTATGAAGTGTGCCTGAAGAATATATTCCTGCCTCCATCTTATTTCGCTGTTAGGAGGAATGACCCGGAAAGTTTTATTTCAGTTCAACTTCTAGTGTCTAATAAAAATTTATCTGATTTGAGTACGGTGAATACATCTTTCACTTTAAAGTCGGATATTTTAGCCAGTGATAATTGCATAGAGCTAACGACTATTTTAAATAGAGAAATTTCTACTATATTTTCAAAAGGTTCACTGAGTTTTATAGGACCCGTACTTAATTATAATTTCCCAGATCACGGGGACGTTTATATGAAATATGATTCGAGTATTAATCGAATTAAGTTTAATGCAGCATTTAGTGAGAAGTTGTTAAAATTATTTATTACAAAGGATGGAAAATTAGTTGTTCGAATTTCTTTATCTTTCGGTCGAAATATATGTAAAGTTATTGGAGCTGAAGTAGGTAAAGCCTATGATATTTTTATTATGAATAAGCCACCTAATAACAGGTTATTTGTACAAGATACTTGCTATTATCATCCTAGGCCAGGAGGCCGTATAGATTTCTTGTGTGTATATTGTGATAAGGTGCAGCCCACCATGTTTGGTAATCAGATTGTAAATATCTTGGATGTTGTTTCGTTTCAAAGTAATGTAACACACAGGAAATTATATAAACCTTTAAATACGACTAATATTGATGGCATCAGTATTAGATTAACAGATCAAGATGGGGAGCCTGTATATTTTGAAAAGGATGGATGTACGATTGCAGTATTACATATTAGACCCGTTGATATATAATGGCATGAGTAGAGGGAGTTTATCATTCTCTCTTGGCCTGTTTAAACATGAGGGTCGGGTTTGTACCGCTGTCTGTTGACGAGGTAGGGCGATTTATCGCTCCTCGAGGGAAGAGAGGTGGAGCACTGGGCGATATTACTGTTTTTGATAGAAGACATTTAAGAGGAGGTGGAATATTAAGTTTCTTAACTGGTCTAGCTCGTAGAGCAACTCCTTTCCTATTAAAAACTATTATGCCAGCTGCATTGACAATGGGACAGAATGTTTTGCAGGATATAAATGCTGGTCAAGGTACTTTGAAAGATTCAATTAGAAAACGCGGTATGGAAACATTGAAAAGTATAGGTCCTAAATTGTTAGCAGGTGGCCGAATAACGAAAAGAAAAACGAAAAGACCTGCCTATATAAAGAAAATGGATAGATATAAAGACGTGTTTTCATAAAAACAGTACTAGTTGTATGCTAGACGCAGACATGATGAGTGTAAATGCTCCTAGTGCAGCATTGCAAGTTCCTTTAGAAAATTATACAGCTGCTATAAGCGATGGCTTTCCTAAAGTTAGTCCTCATAGAATGGTTGAAAGTACGATATTTTCAAGACAGACACAGGATATTTTACCTGTGAATTCAAGTATTAACAATAAATTTAAAGACTCTTATATTGAATTTCGTATCCCGGGAGTTAAGGGTCAATTTATTGATCTTTCGAGCTTGACGCTAGAACTGATGGTTGAATTAACGGGACCTGACGGAATTACGGCTTTAGCGGATATTAAAAATGCATCAATAGTTAATGGCTTGTCCCAGACAATGTTTAAAGCTGTAACTGTTTATTTAAATGAGCAAGTGGTGGAAACTAATTCACTATTTTCATATTTATCATATGTAAAGCTAATGACGACGCTTTCTGAATGTAAAGCTGAAAGATTTAAAGAACTGACGTATTTCTATAATGATGTTTTCCCTGAAAAATATGATGTAGATTATTTTAAGAATGCCTCAGAAGACCTTAAATCTAGATTTGTAAAGTTAAAAACTGAGGGAGTAAATTGTTGCTTTAAACTGCTATTGGACATTACAACTTTGAGCGAATATCTTTTGGATGGAATTGATATTCGTTTGAGATTAGAACTTAACAGTGATCCGTGGGTTATAAACAGTATTGAATCTGGATATAAGTTTAACATAAAACTAGCTAGAATGTGGATTGATCGGATAACTCCATTTGCATCTGGATTGGAGGCTATTAATAGAGCTCTGGCTGAACAAAATACACCAGTTACATATACGTTTGATAAGACACTCCATAAGACGTTCATTCTCGGTAATGGGCAGCAGAGATTAAGTATTGACCAGCCATGGGGGAGCATTATCCCAGATAAATTATTTATTATGATGATGGATATGGAAGCAATATCAGGAGCGTATACACTTAATCCACTTTATTTCGATCACTGCGATTTATCTAATGTATATATTACACGTGATGGGACAAACTTATTTAATATAACTTGCAAGTTCCCGAATAAATGTTCGAAACTATACTACGAGACTCAAAATACAGTAGGCTTTAATGCTTGCAATACCTTGACATATAATTCATTTATAAAAGGAAGAACATTACTGGCATTTAGACTAACGCCTGAGGAATTGAGAGATACCCTTCCTATAGAGGCTTCGGGCAACCTGAGAATTACATTAGAATTTGCTGTTCCAGCGAAATCAAATAAAGTTATTATTTTATTCGGAATTACAACGGGAGTATTGAGAATTTATTCCGATAGGCGAGTTGTGTGTGATACAAGAGCATGAACTGCAAACAAATTAATACGGCATTGAACGATATGAAAGGTAGTAAAGCTAAATATATTGGATGCTATTTAGCGACGGATATATATAGAATAATGAAGCAAATACGGGACAAACCGATTATGTTTATAATAAATACCTTAGGAAGAGACTCTAAGGAAGTAATGGGTCACTGGATTGCTGTATATAAATCTAAACGGAAAATAGTTATACTCGATTCATATGGAATAAATGTGTATTCGCCATATATTTCGGAGTTTTTAAATTATTATAAAGACTGTGATGTATACACGTTTACAGAGAGACTTCAGAGTTTAAATACTTACGTATGCGGGCTATATGCGATGTTTTTCTGTTACCATCTTTCAAACAAGGATCTAAAAACTGCAATAAAGCTATTTGAAACTAGTTTTACTTATGGAGAATATATGCAGAATGATAGGAACGTAATGAGGCTATCTTATGCTTTATTTAAAAATATGCCGAGCTGCTATGAAACGCTGTGTTATGATAAGAGCGATATTTGTTGGAAAATGTGCTTGGAGACGACTGGCTGAATGAGGCTATAACAAATTATCTAACGGAAAATGGTGAGTACATTTGTTTTGAGGTTTTATGTGTCTGATAAATATTGTACATGTGTAAACGCTATCTGAAACTGTTATTCTTTATTTACAGAGATGAAGAGTGAATAGGACGGATATTATACAAGCGGATTGAGGAGCGAGCTTCTTAGAACTTCGGGCTAAATGAGTCGTTTATTATAAATTGTGTAAACTATGAATTAGATGACTAAATAAATTATAAATAAATAAATAAGTTTTATTAACGCTTAATGTATATATATATATAAATTATTACGGTGGCGAACGCCGACAATGACTGGTGGATGTCTGGGGCAGGTAATCAGGTGATGATTGCCTCGGGCAGATAGCCTGGGGCAGGTAGCTGGGGCCAGCTTAGATAGTCTCTGAGACAGTTTCAGTATTAAAGGTTACATTGAGATGCTTCGGTTGATTTGTATAAAACTGACTGGTTAATGAAAAAGGAATAAAATATTAGTATGTCAGAAAATAGGAAGAGGGAATAATATGAAGAGAGAGAGAGAGAGAGGGAGAGAGAGAGAGAGGAGGGACGGTCCAGATATTATGGATAAGATAAGATAAGAGGTACCCTGTATGCGATGTCTGGCTGGCCGGGCGTAAAGTAAATAAAGGTGACGCGACAGATTGCGAGGTAAGGGGGGGGGAGGGAGGGAGGGGGGTGTGATGTACGAGACTTGAAAACCATGACTTACACAGGTGATTTTCTAAATTTATATGAATAACTAAGGCTTACATAGACGATTTTGTAAGTTGAAAACATGTAAAATATGTCCGTAGAGTTCTCCTGGAAGCCCTAAAGTGCTACACACGTTATTTGAATTTCTCCCATAAGGCCTTAACAAACTTCTAAGTCTCGGAAATTATTTTTCTCATAAGAATTCCATACTTCTAAAATCTCGGAAATTACTTACTCATAAGAAATCCTTAATCCAAAATCTGTGAGTCCCCAAATTCACCTGAAAAAAAAAAAGGGCCTGTGCGTCTTACACCGCACAGGGGTCCTCTCGCCTGAAAAAAAAGGAGCCTGTGCGTCTTACACCGCACAGGGGTCCTCCGCCCCCCCCAAAAAAAAGGAGCCTGTGCGTCTTCCTCCCTACTACTGTGGTAGTGGTCTGTATGTGTGGTGGTGGTGGTCTGTATGTGTGGTGGTGCTGGTCTGTATGTGTGGTGGTGGTCTGTATCTGTGGTAGTGGTGGTCTGTATGTGTGGTGGTGGGTCTGTATGTGTGGTGGTAGTGGTCTGTATGTGTGGTGGTGGTCTGTATGTGTGGTGGTAGTGGTCTGTATGTGTGGTGGTGGTGGTCTGTATGTGTGGTAGTTGTGGTCTGTATGTGTGGTGGTGGGTCTGTTTGTGTGGTGGTGGTGGGACTGTATGTGTGGTGGTGGTGGTCTGTATGTGTGGTGGTGGTGCTCTGTATGTGTGGTGGTGGAGGTCTGAATGTGTGGTGGTGGGTCTTTATGTGTGGTGGTGGAGGTCTGTATGTGTGGTGGTGGGCCTGTATGTGTGGTGGTGGAGGTCTGTATGTGTGGTGGTGGAGGCCTGTATGTGTGGTGGTGGAGATCTGTATGTGTGGTGGTGGTGGTCTGTATGGGTGGTGGTGATGGTCTGTATGTGTGGTGGTGGTGGTCTGTATGTGTGGTGGAGGAGGCCTGTATGTGTGGTAGTGGAGGTCTGTATGTGTGGTGGTGGTGGTCTGTATGTGTGGTGTTGGAGGTCTGTATGTGTGGTGGTGGAGGTCTGTATGTGTGGTGGTGGAGGTCTGTATGTGTGGTGGTGGAGGCCTGTATGTGTGGTGGTGGAGGTCTGTATGTGTGGTGGAGGAGGCCTGCATGTGTGGTGGTGGAGGCCTGTATGTGTGGTGGTGGAGGTCTGTATGTGTGGTGGTGGTGGTCTGTATGTGTGGTGGTGGTGGTCTGTATGTGTGGTGGTGGTGGTCTGTATGTGTGGTGGTGGAGGTCTGTATGTGTGGTGGTGTAGGCCTGTATGTGTGGTGGTGGAGGTCTGTATGTGTGGTGGTGGAGGCCTGTATGTGTGGTGGTGGAGGTCTGTATGTGTGGTGGTGGTGGTCTGTATGTGTGGTGGTGGAGGTCTGTATGTGTGGTGGTGGAGGCCTGTATGTGTGGTGGTGGAGGCCTGTATGTGTGGTGGTGGAGGCCTGTATGTGTGGTGGTGGTGGTCTGTATGTGTGGTGGTGGAGGTCTGTATGTGTGGTGGTGGAGGTCTGTATGTGTGGTGGTGGTGGTCTGTATGTGTGGTGGTGGTGGTCTGTATGTGTGGTGGTGGAGGCCTGTATGTGTGGTGGTGGAGGTCTGTATGTGTGGTAGTGGAGGTCTGTATGTGTGGTAGTGGAGGTCTGTATGTGTGGTAGTGGAGGTCTGTATGTGTGGTGGTAGTGGTCTGTATGTGTGGTGGTGGAGGTCTGTATGTGTGGTGGTGGTGCATGGTCTGTATGTGTGGTGGTGGTGGTCTGTATGTGTGGTGGTGGTCTGTATGTGTGGTAGTGGTGGTCTGTATTTGTGGTGGTGGGTCTGTATGTGTGGTGGTAGTGGTCTGTATGTGTGGTGGTGGTCTGTATGTGTGGTGGTAGTGGTCTGTATGTGTGGTGGTGGTTGTCTGTATGTGTGGTAGTGGTGGTCTGTATGTGTGGTGGTGGGTCTGTTTGTGTGGTGGTGGTGGGACTGTATGTGTGGTGGTGGTGGTGGTCTGTATGTGTGGTGGTGGTGCTCTGTATGTGTGGTGGTGGAGGTCTGAATGTGTGGTGTTGGAGGTCTGTATGTGTGGTGGTGGAGGTCTGTATGTGTGGTGGTGGAGGTCTGTATGTGTGGTGGTGGAGGCCTGTATGTGTGGTGGTGGAGGTCTGTATGTGTGGTGGTGGAGGCCTGTATGTGTGGTGGTGGAGGCCTGTATGTGTGGTGGTGGAGGTCTGTATGTGTGGTGGTGGTGGTCTGTATGTGTGGTGGTGGTGGTCTGTATGTGTGGTGGTGGTGGTCTGTATGTGTGGTGGTGGAGGTCTGTATGTGTGGTGGTGTAGGCCTGTATGTGTGGTGGTGGAGGTCTGTATGTGTGGTGGTGGAGGCCTGTATGTGTGGTGGTGGAGGTCTGTATGTGTGGTGGTGGTGGTCTGTATGTGTGGTGGTGGAGGTCTGTATGTGTGGTGGTGGAGGTCTGTATGTGTGGTGGTGGAGGCCTGTATGTGTGGTGGTGGAGGCCTGTATGTGCGGTGGTGGTGGTCTGTATGTGTGGTGGTGGAGGTCTGTATGTGTGGTGGTGGAGGTCTGTATGTGTGGTGGTGATGGTCTGTATGTGTGGTGGTGGTGGTCTGTATGTGTGGTGGTGGAGGCCTGTATGTGTGGTTTTGGAGGTCTGTATGTGTGGTAGTGGAGGTCTGTATGTGTGGTAGTGGAGGTCTGTATGTGTGGTAGTGGAGGTCTGTATGTGTGGTGGTAGTGGTCTGTATGTGTGGTGGTGGAGGTCTGTATGTGTGGTCGTGGTGGTCTGTATGTGTGGTGGTGGTGGTCTGTATGTGTGGTGGTGGAGGTCTGTATGTGTGGTGGTGTAGGCCTGTATGTGTGGTGGTGGAGGTCTGTATGTGTGGTGGTGGAGGCCTGTATGTGTGGTGGTGGAGGTCTGTATGTGTGGTGGTGGTGGTCTGTATGTGTGGTGGTGGAGGTCTGTATGTGTGGTGGTGGAGGTCTGTATGTGTGGTGGTGGAGGCCTGTATGTGTGGTGGTGGAGGCCTGTATGTGTGGTGGTGCAACCCGTTCTCACACAAGACAGCACATATATGACTTAATGCTTAAAGTCAATATGTTGAATATGAATTAGTAAATATGTGATATATTCCCAGTTACTTTTTTTTCCAAGGCCCAAACTCTTCCTCACGTACCAACTTGCGTCTCACAGTACCCGTCCGTCAACCTAGATAGCAGAATAGTCGTGATTGGTTCAATTATAAGGAAAATTGTACTTTTCAGGTCCCACATGGGTTGTGAAATTTACCTACTATTGTCCATGCTCTTAGAATATTATAGATCAGCTACTTCCTATTGAAGGTTCGTAGTTTTGTTTTGAGAAATATTAGTTGTTCTTAGTAAATTATAATAAGCACTAAAAATTATTACATAGAATAACAGTCCTTCACCAATCAATATTATATACCATAGTTGGTGCTTTACAAATCTTTAAAGGATGTTTTGTAGGAACGCTAACAGAAAACGATGGTTCATTGGAATGTCTATGGGGTAAACTACTCTAAACAGGATGGTATTGTGTCTACTATACCAACTACAGGATCGGTATATTGTCCACTACCACCTGTTAGGTGAGTAAGGGGTGCAATACCACCCACAGGATGGGTATGAGGGTCACATCCACCCAGAGGATGAGTATGGGGATCACATCCACCTACAGGAAGGGTATGGGGTCCAATACCACCCACAGGATGAGTATGGCGTCCACTACAACCCACAGGATGGGTATGGGACTCCAACCACCCATAGAATGGGTATGGGGCTCCAACCACCCATAAAATGGGTATGGGGTTCAATAACACCCACTGGATGTGTATATGGCGTCCATTGCCGCGCGTCGAGCTCGAAAACCGCAGCATTCATCTCAGAACCACGCCTATTTCACGCAGATTCCTTAATAAACGTAAAAGTTTTATATGTCACAAGAAAGATAGAAATATAAGCTTCATTCTAAATACCTTACCATGGGCATATTTAAATTTAAACCGAAGATACGTGTACTTTTATAATAGCCGAGCTCCGACCCCGGACAGATCGATCGACCGAGCAACTCTCTCTCAGAACAATGTTTATTTCACGTGAATTCGTTAGTAAACATATATGTTTTATATGTCTCAAGAAAGACAGACATATAAGCTTCACTTTAAACACTTTACTATAGACATATTTAAATTTCTAATGAAGATTATTGTATTTTAAAAATTACGGAGCTCCCACCCCGTACAGACTGAACGACAGAGCAACTCTCTCTCAGATCAATGTTTATTTCACGTAAATTCGTTAATAAACACAAATGTTTTATAAGTCTTAAGCAAGATAGAAATAAGAGCTTCATTTTAAATACATTACAATAGACATATTTATAGCTCAAGTGAAGATACATATGTTTTTATAGTAGCGCTCAGTAGCTTGTCGGGCATGGAGTGCAGACGCCTACGCACTTGCCGATATATTGTATAATTAACAAAGATACGCTAATAAAGCCTAAAATCTTATATGCCTCCAGAAAGACCGATATATGAACATTATTATAATTGCACCAAATGAAATATATCATGTTCGAGAACAAAGATATATCAATTTTAAATTAAGTTTCGACTCTCTCTCGGGTGAGAGAGATGGGGCGACTCTCGCCCCATCTATTGGAGATTCTGTGCACTAAATACCCAAAGCTACTCAAACCCTCCTAGCATTATTTAAGTAATGAAGTAATATGGCATATTTACTCACTATAATGTGGGTGCAGAATGCAGAACATGAGAAAACATATATTTACTCCAAACTAATATAATTTCATTATGAAATAAGTAGCATCAAAGGAAGTCGATGGTCCAAGCAGCAATGTTGTGGAGCGACTTATCCAAGATATATCGTTGTTTGGAAAGTGTTTGTTGGCATATCCAGTTGTCGCACTTCTCTGCTCAAATTATCACAAATTTAAATTATAATGTTAACAAGTAGAATACGTATTTTTAATAAAATCTAACATAACTAGCCAGAAAACATTTAACATTAATTAAAAAATATATGTTTGGAAGTTAAAACGACTTCATAGGACAATGGTTTTGTTATATATACTCGTTATTCGTTGACATGCGTTCGCTACTTAAACTACCATGTACTGTACTTATGTAAAATCTCCCATGTCTCTTCGCTCATCTCACCGAACCCTACAGGCTCTGTGATATATTGTTTAATTAATTGAGATTCACAAATAAAGCTAATAATTGTATATGTTATCAAAAAGGCAGAGCTTAGTTTAGTTCATTTATTATGCACTCCATACCCATCCTATGGACGATAGTGGAGTGTTACAGAGGCACATAATGGGCTCAGGGAATGAGCCCCACAATTCATATAGCCAAGCAAGTTATAATCTTGATAAGCTAGTTACAAAAGTCAATGCACATTGTCACATCAACAATGGGCTCGAGTCCGACCACAAGTACAGTTTATAATTTAAGGAACTGACATATATGGAGGGCTAGTGTCACAATTGATATGTTTATCCTACACATAACCCCGGCCCTCTCCCCCATCCAATGGGCAGCGGTGGATAGGTTACAATCAAGTCGTTTTTTGCGTTTTATTCAGAGATTAGATCTTATTGGGTGAGGAAAGATATTCATATTTTAAAGAAGGCTTCTTGGCTGATGCTCTCCATTGATGGAAAATATACAACCTTTTGAAAATCAATGTTAGTTTGATCTAGATATTGTAATTAACGAAAGTATTTATGTCATCTGAAAGGTAGAAATATAGGCTACATTTAAAATCCTTTGTCATAAATATAACTGAAGTGAAAACGAAGATATATGCGTTTTGATAGTTACTTGATGGCTTGCTCTGAGAGTGTGAAGCCCTGCACACCAGCCAATAAATTGTATAATTAGTTTCCATATATTTTAATTAATCTTAAAAATCTATATGTCAGAAGAAAGGAAGATGTAGCCGTTAATGTGACAACATTTAAAAATATATATATCTTAAGTTAAATAAATAATACCACCTTATTGCCGGTGTCCGGACACATGAAAATTACCTAGGTATCAGTATCCAGCCAGGCGGGGATCACAGGCTGCACAATACTGATAAATTTATGTAATGCACTACTTGTGGTCGATCTCGAACCCATTTATGATGTGACGACTTATAGTGAATTTTGTAACTAGCTCATTAAGATTGTAACTTGCTTAGCTAAATGAATTGTGGGGTTCGGTCCATTCATTTTCTTTCTTTATTATGCACCCCATAATACACATCCCGTGGGCGGTGGTGTAAAGGATTACAGAGGCACATAATCGGTTCAGGAACTGAACCCTCTAGTTCGTTTAGCTAAGCAAATAACAATCTTTTGACGCTAGTTACAAAATTATTAATGTACACATACTTATGCATACATGTACATATTCATACGTATACATATATACATACACATACATATTTAATCACCACCACAAATACACACATCAGTAATCTTTTGTGTCACAAGTGATTCAACAAGAGGCTCACAACAGTCACTATACAAGGCACTTTACATTTATGGTGAGTCACACAGTTACTAGTCTTGCTGCACACCCACCCAACTGGGCGGCAGCTTTACAGTCATGTGCTCCACACCCACCCAACTGGGCGGCAGCTTTACAGTCATGTGCTCCACACCCACCCAACTGGGCGGCAGCTTTACAGTCATGTGCTCCACACTCTCCCAACTGGGCGGCAGCTTTACAGTCATGTGCTCCACACCCACCCAACTGGGCGGCAGCTTTACAGTCATGCGCTCCACACCCACCCAACTGGGCGGCAGCTTTACAGTCATGTGCTCCACACCCACCCAACTGGGCGGCAGCTTTACAGTCATGTGCTGCACACCCACCCAACTGGGCGGCAGCTTTACAGTCATGTGCTCTACACTCTCCCAACTGGGCGGCAGCTTTACAGTCATGTGCTCCACACCCACCCAACTGGGCGGCAGCTTTACAGTCATGTGCTCCACACCCACCCAACTGGGCGGCAGCTTTACAGTCATGTGCTCCACACTCTCCCAACTGGGCGGCAGCTTTACAGTCATGTGCTCCACACCCACCCAACTGGGCGGCAGCTTTACAGTCATGTGCTCCACACCCACCCAACTGGGCGGCAGCTTTACAGTCATGTGCTCCACACCCATCCAACTGGGCGGCTGCTTTACAGTCATGTACGTGCTCCACACCCACCCAACTGGGCGGCAGCTTTACAGTCATGTGCTCCACACCCACCCAACTGGGCGGCAGCTTTACAGTCATGTGCTCCACACCCACCCAACTGGGCGGCAGCTTTACAGTCATGTGCTCCACACCCACCCAACTGGGCGGCAGCTTTACAGTCATGTGTATGCATTACCTACAGTAAGCAAATTTTGGATACTTCGCTAAGATTTCGAGCAGCACATCATTATGAATGAAGTACTTACACATTTCATGGACACTATTACAATACAATACAATTTTATACAATACAATTTTATTTAGGTAAGGTACATACATACAATAAATATTTACAAGGATTGTTTAACTTATAGGTATAGCTAGTACATACAATGCCTAAAGCCACTATTACGCAAAGCGTTTCGGGCATATTGATGTTGTTATCTTTAAATTCCGCGATTTTTCACATTCCATTATATAATGACGCAAAGTATGCGAATAGTTCTGCTGACAGAGTTTACATTTAGTCAAATCTACATCATCAGATGTTACAAACTTCCAGAGGTACTTGTAGCTGAGCCTAAACCTAGCAGTGGTAACATCTAGAAGTCTGCTAACATTATTGGATGACCCATTGACGAGCGATTCATCAAAGTTTATACAATATTGTGAAATTGACAGTCAGTGTAGTAACATAAATTGGTAAATCATAAATATTGTAAGTTAAGAATCTGATGCATGTGTGTGTGTTGGGAGGGGCGGGGGTTATACCCTTGGTAAGCGAGAGTGGAAAGTAACCTTAGACGTACTGCGGTCAATGTGTGGGGGGGGGGGGAGGGGGAGGGAGGGTGGGAGAGTCAAATCCACCCTCCAACATCTGGGCATAGTACCACCAGCCTCCACAACACTCCATCAGCCTCCAGCTGATGCTTGTAGATGCCTCATCTAACCTCACTTATGTCACACATTAACCTACAGTTCCTGTGATATTTAAACTCCTCATCACAGTGGCGTCTCACCAATATAAACTGTATTGGATTTTGTCCCGAAATAGCTATATGCTGACTGGACGTGTATGTATGTATGTATGCATGCATGCATGTATGTATGTATGTATGTATGTATGTATGTATGTATGTATGTATGTATGTATGTATGTATGTATGTATGTATGTATGTATGTATGTATATGTATGTATGTATGTATGTATGTATGTATGTATGTATGTATGTATGTATGTATGTATGTATGTATGTATGTATGTATGTATGTATGTATGTATGTATGTATGTATGTATGTATGTATGTGTATGTATGTATGTATGTATGTATGCATGCATGCATGCATGCATGCATGTATGTATGTATGTATGTATGTATGTATGTATGTATGTATGTATGTATGAATGGATAGATGGATGGATGTATGTACGCATGCATGCATGTATGTATGTATGTATGTATGTATGTATGTATGTATGTATGTATGTATGTATGTATGTATGTATGTATGTATGTATGCATGTATGTATGTATGTATGTATGAATAGATGGATGTATGTATGTATGTACGCATGCATGTATGTATGTATGTATGTATGTATGAATGGATGTACGCATGCATGTATGTATGTATGTATGTATGTATGTATGTATGTATGTATGTATGTATGTATGTATGTATGTATGTATTCCCAATCACGTTAAAGACTCCCCCTCTATCATCCAGTTTAAGAGAAAAACAACTATGTACTAAATAATCGACTCCTTGTAACTTTAATTATGCTGACCTTCTTATCTGTATTCAGACTGAGCCTACCATCATTAGAGGTGATTATAACGCTAGGCATAGGAATATTGGTAATTCGCAGTTCAGTAATCGTAACGGCAACTAGTGTCACTATTAGGTAGTCACGATGATGCACAGATTGTGGGTGACCTTGAACCGACGAATATCTACGGAGGTATTCTTGATCTATGTCTCGGTTTCAACGTCTCCCACACCGTGTGCGCCTCGTCAATAGTGCCAGTTATGGCGTCTGATCTTCTGGCCATATTAGCCACTGTAAGCATTGGCAGTTCTATCCTCCCTGGTGGAGTGTTCAAGCGGAAGAGGCTGGCTGTGCCCATCCATGAACGAGACAATCTTGTTGCTCATGTGTCAGAATGGTGCAGTCATCTGAGCCTTCATCAGTTGAAGATTTTAACAATGAGCTCACAGGTACTATCAACCAGTTTATAGAATCACTTGATCCATCGTCCAGGCCACGTAACCCAAATTACACTGGTCATAGCACTTATGTTTATTATAATGATTCTAAATTGCAGACACTAAAACGCACTGCCAGAATAATTGGACTAGCTTGTAGAAGGACCCGCACTGCTGAAATGCTTCGGCTCTTTCAAGCGGCTCTGGCTAAGGCCAGGGAACGTATGGTGGAGCTGAGGCAGACAGACTGGGAAACTTTTGTCAGTGGTCTCAATTCTCACACGCCACTAAGTCGGGCATGGAAGGATATCAACAAGGTCAAAGGGAAAAATGCTGCAGAGATCTCGTACCCTAATCCTCTGCACAGAGCAAATGAGCTTGTTGGTGCTTGGGCCACGACTTCCAGCTTTGACAGTCTTCCTCTACCCTCACAGAATGAATTAAATGATAGATATACTGATAGGGCAAGGCTCCTTGACTTCATGCTTCATCAAGAGGATGACTGTGACATGCTTTTACTGAATACGAACTAGATTCTGCTCTACATAAAGGCAAAGCTACATCACCCGGGGAGGATGGAGTTACTGACGGCATACTGCATATGCTTCTGCTAGTTCCAGGGAATACCTTTCTTCAATTGTATAATATGAGCTATGTAACTGGGGAGCTTCCTAAGTCATGGACCAACAGTGTTATTATTCCCATTCCTAAACCTCACCAGCCGAGTGCTTTTCGCCCAATCTCCCTCACTAGTTGTCTCTATAAGTGTCTTGAGAGGTTGTTCTCAACCGTCTCCTTTACAAAATTATTAATATGTTGTCTCCCCAGATATATGGCTTTATGCATGGAAAGAGTGTACATCACTGTATTACCACATTCCTCACCCTGCATACTGATAGGTCATATACCACTTTCCTAGATCTTAAGTCAGCCTTTGACATTGCTAACCCACACGTCATTCTGAGAGAACTTGCTAAAATAAATGTTGGAGGATGGCTTCTACGGTGGATAAGAGGCTATCTATCCAACAGGAAGTCATCTGTACTGTTCCATGGGCATAGGAGTGTAACGAGATTTTTTGAACTTGGCACTCCACAGGGAGGTGTCCTCAGTCCTACTCTGTTCAATGTGTTAATCAGTGCACTTTTAAACTTTGTAACTAGAAGGTCCAGCGAACACATCATTAGCTATGTGGATGATATACTGATCCACACCAATGGGTATACCAACACCCAAAATGTTCTGAACTCTGTATTGTCCACATGTCAGGAACTATGCTTAGTCATCTCAGTAGAGAAAACAAAGATCCTGAACCGACACCCACCCAGACGGGGTGGGGCCGATCGCAAAATGCAGTTGGATGATGGCTCTCTGCTCGACTAGTTACCAGATACAAATACCTTGGTCTTGAGGTTCTACTGTACCGCAATGTTTAGCCAGACTGGGTCGCCAATGTAGAGAGAGGCTCCGTGCTCTCAAGGCTGTGGCAGGCTGTGGCAGGCAAACACAACTGTACTGTACAGTGTTATATATTTATTTCAATTTGAACAATTTTTAACATTAAAGGATACCTGGTTGATGGGGTTCTGGGAGTTCTTCTACTCCCCAAGCCCGGCCCGAGGCCAGGCTTGACTTGTGAGAGTTTGGTCCACTAGGCTGTTGCTTGGAGCGGCCCGCAGGCCCACATACCCACCACAGCCCGGTTGGTCCGGCACTCCTTGGAGGAATAAATCTAGTTTCCTCTTGAAAATGTCCCCGGTTGTTCCGGCAATATTTCTTATGCTTGCTGGGAGGACGTTGAACAACCGCGGACCTCTGATGTTTATACAGTGTTCTCTGATTGTGCCTATGGCACCTCTGCTCTTCACTGGTTCTATTCTACATTTTCTTCCATGTCGTTCACTCCAGTACGTTGTTATTTTACTGTGTAGATTTGGTACTTGGCCCTCCAGTATCTTCCAGGTGTATATTATTTGATATCTCTCTCGTCTTCTTTCTAGTGAGTACATTTGGAGGGCTTTGAGACGATCCCAATAATTTAGGTGCTTTATTGCGTCTATGCGTGCCGTATATGTTCTCTGTATTCCCTCTATTTCAGCAATCTCTCCTGCTCTGAAGGGGGAAGTGAGTACTGAGCAGTACTCAAGACGGGACAACACAAGTGACTTGAAGAGTACAACCATTGTGATGGGATCCCTGTATTTGAAAGTTCTCGTAATCTATCCTATCATTTTTCTGGCTGTCGCAATATTTGCTTGGTTATGCTCCTTAAACGTTAGGTCGTCAGACATTATTATTCCCAAATCCTTTACATGCTGTTTTCCTACTATGGGTACATTTGATTGTGTTTTGTACTCTGTATTATGTTTAAGGTCCTCATTTTTACCGTACCTGAGTACCTGGAATTTATCACTGTTAAACATCATGTTATTTTCTGATGCCCAGTCGAAAACTTTATTAATATCAGCTTGAAGTTTTTCAATATCCTCAGCCGAGGTATTTTTCATACTGATTTTTGTGTCAAATCCTTTAATTAAATCCTTTAAAAAGGATAAATCCTTTAATTGGTTGAAATTGGTTTTAACATTCGAAATCTAATTTGTTGATGTTAAATAATATAATATGTTGATGTTGATAATATAAGGTTCAAATTTATTAAGATACATACTTTAAAAACTATTTCTATTTGATACCAACAGTATCACGTTAAGAGAAGCGTCTCGCCTTGCTAACCCAAGTATAAAATATATAAAGAAACGGTGCAACTGTACTGGTATCTGCAGTACAAATTTATGTCCCTATTTAAAAAAAAAAAATAAACTGAACCAATCACTGCCACTCCTCACACCAATGCAACAATAAGGAGAGTGATAACAGTGCTTCACATTCGACAATGTTAAATTATTTAACAAATGACGAGATAATGAACATTGGAACAAATGTACAGCTCTCTGACCTTCATATAAAATCTGCATGTGACCTCATCAAACAAACTGTGCCAAGCCTAGAAGGCCTTCATGACCCAGCGTGGTAGCGGGACCTCTCCTGGCCAGTTACAATTGGTGAATTTATTCAAATTATCCAAGTTGATGGTTGTCACTGGGCCACCGTTTCCAACATTGGAGTAACTGGACAAATTAACATATACGACACCAGGCATAAATTACCATCCAAATCTACTGAAGTTATCTTGTATGCTCTTGCTAATTGCCAGGATGATAAGCTGATATGCAATATAATGAATGTCAGCAGACACAAGGACTCAAGTATGAGTGGGGTATATGCTGTGGCGTTTGCTGCATCACTTGCAAGTGGTGTAGATCCGGTGAACCTCGTATGATATGCAGAATGAGACAACATCTTCAAGAGAACTTTAAAGGAAAGTGTCTCATCTCATTCCCTGCAGCTCTGACACTGAGAAGAACACGAATCATCCGGTCATGCTCGATGGAAGTGTACTGCATTTGCAGAAAGCCAAATGATTTGAAGCTGATGGTATGCTGTGACCGTTGCAATATTTGGCACCATGGATCATGTGTAGGTGTTACAGAATGTAATGATGATTCGTGGATTTGTTTCTTGTGCGCTAGCAAGTTGTAAATTATAATTTAAAATACTTAATTAATACATTATTATTATTATTATTATTATTATTATTATTATAACCTTACCAAATGCTTTGCTGAATCAAATAATGTTATTACTTTCAATGTGTTACAATAGCATAATTAAGTGCTGCAACTATCAGGTCTTTTATATAGTCGGTATTTGTTATATTCTGTACTCTTTTAATGTTATTTAAATTTCAAATAGAAATAGTTTTTAAAGTATGTATCTTAATAAATTTGAACCTTATATTATTTAACATCAACAAATTAGATTTCGAATATTAAAACCAATTTCAACCAATTAAAGGATTTATCCTTTAATGTTAAAAATTGTTCAAACTGAAATAAATATATAACACTGTACGGTACAGTTGTGTTTAATTATGTTTTGCGATTCCTTTGGAAAAGGTATTTGTGCACCAAGTACTACTAGGTCAGTATGAGATATGCTGAATGTTGTCAATATACCATCTGAATACGCCTCACTTTGCGTTAATCATTGAACGTCCTAATGATTAAGGTCCCCAAAAGGACTTAATCAGACCTCAGTGGATATTTTTACTCTCCCCCTCTCTCTCTCTCTCTCAGAGCATCCCTTTATGTGTTGTATGTGGGTGCTGAAGTTTAGTCTCTTGTCTATGTACCCAAGCAAACCCAAGCAAACTACTGTGGAAATGTGCAGGACAAACATATCAATTGTGACACTAGCTCTCCACATATAGCATTTGCCTAATTTAGAAACTGTACTTGTGGTCGATCTCGAACACATGTTGTTGATGTGACGATGTGTTATGAATTTTGTGGCTAGCTCCTCAAGATTGTAACTTGCTTAGATAAATAAATTGTGTGTTCAGTCCCTGAACCCATTATGTGATAAATTAACTAAACTAAAAACTATAGTATAGCGACGAAACCTGAACTGCATAATGTAAATAGGGATTAACAGGAAAAAGATATAGGTGAAGAATAACACCAGGTAACTGTAAAGCTGCCGCCCAGTTGGGTGGGTGTGGAGCACATGACTGTAAAGCTGCCGCCCAGTTGGGTGGGTGTGGAGCACATGACTGTAAAGCTGCCGCCCAGTTGGGTGGGTGTGAAGCACATGACTGTAAAGCTGCCGCCCAGTTGGGTGGGTGTGGAGCACATGACTGTAAAGCTGCCGCCCAGTTGGGTGGGTGTGCAGCACATGACTGTAAAGCTGCCGCCCAGTTGGGTGGGTGTGGAGCACATGACTGTAAAGCTGCCGCCCAGTTGGGTGGGTGTGCAGCACATGACTGTAAAGCTGCCGCCCAGTTGGGTGGGTGTGGAGCACATGACTGTAAAGCTGCCGCCCAGTTGGGTGGGTGTGGAGCTAGACTAGTAACTGTGCGACTCCTCATAGATGTAAAGTGCCTTGTATAGTGACTGTTGTGAGCCTCTTGTTGAATCACTTGTGACACAAAAAATTACTGATGTGTGTATTTGTGTGGGTGATTAAATATGTATGTGTATTTATATATGTATACGTATGTATATGTACATGTATGCATAAGTATGTGTACATTAATAATTTTGTAACTAGCGTCAAAAGATTGTTATTTGCTTAGCTAAACGAACTAGAGGGTTCAGTTCCTGAACCGATTATGTGCCTCTGTAATCCTTTACACCACCGCCCACAGGATGGGTATTATGGGGTGCATAATAAAGAAAGAAAATGAATGGACCGAACCCCACAATTCATTTAGCTAAGCAAGATACAATCTTAATGAGCTAGTTACAAAATTCACTATAAGTCGTCAAATCATAAATGGGTTCGAGATCGACCACAAGTAGTGCATTATATAATTTATCAGTATTGTGCAGCCTGTGATCCCCGCCTGGCTGGATACTGATACCTAGGTAATTTTCATGTGTCCGGACACCGGCGATAAGGTGGTATTATTTATTTAACTTAAGAGATATATATTTTTAAATGTTGTCACATTAACGACTACATCTTCCTTTCTTCTGACATATAGATTTTTAAGATTAATTAAAATATATGGAAACTAATTATACAATTTATTGGCTGGTGTGCAGGGCTTCACACTCTCAGAGCAAGCCATCAAGTAACTATCAAAACGCATATATCTTCGTTTTCACTTCAGTTATATTTATGACAAAGGATTTTAAATGTATCCTATATTTCTACCTTTCTGATGACATAAATACTTTCGTTAATTACAATATCTAGATCAAACTAATATTGATTTTCAAAAGGTTGTATATTTTCCATCAATGTGTAAGTTTGTTACAAATGGAGAGCCAAGAAACCTTCTTTAAAATATGAATATCTTTCCTCACCTAATAAGACCTAATCTCTGAATAAAACGCAAAAAAAAAAACTTGATTGTAACCTATCCACCCCTGCCCATTGGATGGGGGAGAGGGGGTTATGTGTAGGATAAACATATCAATTGTGACACTAGCCCTCCATATAAATCAGTTGCTTAAATTATAAACTGTACTTGTGGTCGGTCTCGAGCCCATTGTTGATGTGACAATGTGTATTGACTTTTGTAACTAGCTTATCAAGATTATAACTTGCTTGGCTATATGAATTGTGGGGCTCATTCCCTGAGCCCATTATGTGCCTCTGTAACACTCCACTATCGTCCATAGGATGGGTATGGAGTGCATAATAAATGAACTAAACTAAGCTCTGCCTTTTTGATAACATATACAATTATTAGCTTTATTTGTGAATCTCAATTAATTAAACAATATATCACAGAGCCTGTAGGGTTCGGTGAGATGAGCGAAGAGACATGGGAGATTTTACATAAGTACAGTACATGGTAGTTTAAGTAGCGAACGCATGTCAACGAATAACGAGTATATATAACAAAACCATTGTCCTATGAAGTCGATTTAACTTCCAACCATATATTTTTTAATTAATGTTAAATGTTTTCTGGCTAGTTATGTTAGATTTTATTAAAAATACGTATTCTACTTGTTAACATTATAATTTAAATTTGTGATAATTTGAGCAGAGAAGTGCGACAACTGGATATGCCAACAAACACTTTCCAAACAACGATATATCTTGGATAAGTCGCTCCACAACATTGCTGCTTGGACCATCGACTTCCTTTGATGCTACTTATTTCATAATGAAATTATATTAGTTTGGAGTAAATATATGTTTTCTCATGTTCTGCATTCAGCACCCACATTATAGTGAGTAAATATACCATATTACTTCATTACTTAAATAATGCTAGGAGGGTTTGAGTAGCTTTGGGTATTTAGTGCACAGAATCTCCAATAGATGGGGCGAGAGTCGCCCCATCTCTCTCACCCGAGAGAGAGTCGAAACTTAATTTAAAATTGATATATCTTTGTTCTCGAACATGATATATTTCATTTGGTGCAATTATAATAATGTTCATATATCGGTCTTTCTGGAGGCATATAAGATTTTAGGCTTTATTAGCGTATCTTTGTTAATTATACAATATATCGGCAAGTGCGTAGGCGTCTGCCCTCCATGCCCGACAAGCTACTGAGCGCTACTATAAAAACATATGTATCTTCACTTGAGCTATAAATATGTCTATTGTAATGTATTTAAAATGAAGCTCTTATTTCTATCTTGCTTAAGACTTATAAAACATTTGTGTTTATTAACGAATTTACGTGAAATAAACATTGATCTGAGAGAGAGTTGCTCTGTCGTTCTGTCTGTACGGGGTGGGAGCTCCGTAATTTTTAAAATACAATAATCTTCATTAGAAATTTAAATATGTCTATAGTAAAGTGTTTAAAGTGAAGCTTATATGTCTGTCTTTCTTGAGACATATAAAACATATATGTTTACTAACGAATTCACGTGAAATAAACATTGTTCTGAGAGAGAGTTGCTCGGTCGATCGATCTGTCCGGGGTCGGAGCTCGGCTATTATAAAAGTACACGTATCTTCGGTTTAAATTTAAATATGCCCATGGTGAGGTATTTAGAATGAAGCTTATATTTCTATCTTTCTTGTGACATATAAAACTTTTACGTTTATTAAGGAATCTGCGTGAAATAGGCATGGTTCTGAGATGAATGCTGCGGTTTTCGAGCTCGACGCGCGGCAATGGACGCCATATACACATCCAGTGGGTGTTATTGGACCCCATACCCATTTTATGGGTGGTTGGAGCCCCATACCCATTCTATGGGTGGTTGGAGCCCCATACCCATCCTGTGGGTTGTAGTGGACGCCATACTCATCCTGTGGGTGGTATTGGACCCCATACCCTTCCTGTGGGTGGATGTGATCCCCATACTCATCCTCTGGGTGGATGTGACCCTCATACCCATCCTGTAGGTGGTATTGCACCCCTTACTCACCTAACAGGTGGTAGTGGACAATATACCGATCCTGTAGTTGGTATAGTAGACACAATACCATCCTGTTTAGAGTAGTTTACCACATAGACATTCCAATGAACCATCGTTTTCTGTTAGCGTTCCTACAAAACATCCTTTAAAGATTTGTAAAGCACCAACTATGGTATATAATATTGATTGGTGAAGGACTGTTATTCTATGTAATAATTTTTAGTGCTTATTATAATTTACTAAGAACAACTAATATTTCTCAAAACAAAACTACGAACCTTCAATAGGAAGTAGCTGATCTATAATATTCTAAGAGCATGGACAATAGTAGGTAAATTTCACAACCCATGTGGGACCTGAAAAGTACAATTTTCCTTATAATTGAACCAATCACGACTATTCTGCTATCTAGGTTGACGGACGGGTACTGTGAGACGCAAGTTGGTACGTGAGGAAGAGTTTGGGCCTTGGAAAAAAAGTAACTGGGAATATATCACATATTTACTAATTCATATGGTGGTGGAGGTCTGTATGTGTGGTGGTGGAGTATCTGTATGTGTGGTGGTGGAGGTCTGTATGTGTGGTGGTGGAGGTCTGTATGTGTGGTGGTGGAGGTCTGTATGTGTGGTGGTGGAGGCCTGTATGTGTGGTGGTGGAGGTCTGTATGTGTGGTGGTGGTAGTGGAGGTCTGTATGTGTGGTGGTGGAGGTCTGTATGTGTGGTGGTGGAGGTCTGTATGTGTGGTGGGTGGAGGTCTGTATGTGTGGTGGTGGAGGTCTGTATGTGTGGTGGTGGAGGTCTGTATGTGTGGTGGTGGAGGTCTGTATGTGGTGGTGGTGGAGGTCTGTATGTGTGGTAGTGGTGGGTCTGTATGTGTGGTGGTGGAGGTCTGTATGTGTGGTGGAGGTCTGTATGTGTGGTGGTGGAGGTCTGTATGTGTGGTGGTGGTGGTCTGTATGTGTGGTGGTGGAGGTCTGTATGTGGAGGTCTGTATGTGGTGGTGGAGGTCTGTATGTGTGGTGGTGGAGGTCTGTATGTGGAGGTGGTGGTGGAGGTCTGTATGTGTGGTGGTGGTGTGGTCTGTATGTGTGGTGGTGGAGGTCTGTATGTGTGGTGGTGGAGGTCTGTTGTGGTGGTGGAGGTCTGTATGTGTGGTGGTGGAGGTCTGTATGTGTGGTGGTGGAGGTCTGTATGTGTGGTGGTGGAGGGTCTGTATGTGTGGTGGTGGAGGTCTGTATGTGTGGTGGTGGAGGTCTGTATGTGTGGTGGTGGAGGTCTGTATGTGTGGTGGTGGAGGTCTGTATGTGTGGTGGTGGAGGTCTGTATGTGTGGTGGTGGAGGTCTGTATGTGTGGTGGTGGAGGTCTGTATGTGTGGTGGTGGAGGTCTGTATGTGTGGTGGTGGAGGTCTGTATGTGTGGTGGTGGAGGTCTGTATGTGTGGTGGTGGAGGTCTGTATGTGTGGTGGTGGAGGTCTGTATGTGTGGTGGTGGAGGTCTGTATGTGTGTGGTGGTGGTGTGGTCTGTATGTGTGGTGGTGGAGGTCTGTATGTGTGGTGGTGGAGGTCTGTATGTGTGGTGGTGGAGGTCTGTATGTGTGGTGGTGGAGGTCTGTATGTGTGGTGGTGGAGGTCTGTATGTGTGGTGGTGGAGGTCTGTATGTGTGGTGGTGGAGGTCTGTATGTGTGGTGGTGGAGGTCTGTATGTGTGGTGGTGGAGGTCTGTATGTGTGGTGGTGGAGGTCTGTATGTGTGGTGGTGGAGGTCTGTATGTGTGGTGGTGGAGGTCTGTATGTGTGGTGGTGGAGGTCTGTATGTGTGGTGGTGGAGGTCTGTATGTGTGGTGGTGGAGGTCTGTATGTGTGGTGGTGGAGGTCTGTATGTGTGGTGGTGGAGGTCTGTATGTGTGGTGGTGGAGGTCTGTATGTGTGGTGGTGGAGGTCTGTATGTGTGGTGGTGGAGGTCTGTATGTGTGGTGGTGGAGGTCTGTATGTGTGGTGGTGGAGGTCTGTATGTGTGGTGGTGGAGGTCTGTATGTGTGGTGGTGGTGGAGGTCTGTATGTGTGGTGGTGGAGGTCTGTATGTGTGGTGGTGGAGGTCTGTATGTGTGTGGTGGTGTATGTGTGGTGGTGGAGGTCTGTATGTGTGGTGGTGGAGGTCTGTATGTGTGGTGGTGGAGGTCTGTATGTGTGGTGGTGGAGGTCTGTATGTGTGGTGGTGGAGGTCTGTATGTGTGGTGGTGGAGGTCTGTATGTGTGGTGGTGGAGGTCTGTATGTGTGGTGGTGGAGGTCTGTATGTGTGGTGGTGGAGGTCTGTATGTGTGGTGGTGGAGGTCTGTATGTGTGGTGGTGGAGGTCTGTATGTGTGGTGGTGGAGGTCTGTATGTGTGGTGGTGGAGGTCTGTATGTGTGGTGGTGGAGGTCTGTATGTGTGGTGGTGGAGGTCTGTATGTGTGGTGGTGGAGGTCTGTATGTGTGGTGGTGGAGGTCTGTATGTGTGGTGGTGGAGGTCTGTATGTGTGGTGGTGAGGGTATGTATGTGGTGGTGGTGGTGGAGGTCTGTATGTGTGGTGGTGGAGGTCTGTATGTGTGGTGGTGGAGGTCTGTATGTGTGGTGGTGGAGGTCTGTATGTGTGGTGGTGGTGGAGGTCTGTATGTGTGGTGGTGGTCTGTCTGTGTGTGTGTCTGTGGTGGTGGGTCTGTATGTGTGGTGGTGGAGGTCTGTATGTGTGGTGGTGGAGGTCTGTATGTGTGGTGGTGGAGGTCTGTATGTGTGGTGGTGGAGGTCTGTATGTGTGGTGGTGGAGGTCTGTATGTGTGGTGGTGGAGGTCTGTATGTGTGGTGGTGGAGGTCTGTATGTGTGGTGGTGGAGGTCTGTGGTGGAGGTCTGTGGTGGTGGAGGTCTGTATGTGTGGTGGTGGAGGTCTGTATGTGTGGTGGTGGAGGTCTGTATGTGTGGTGGTGGAGGTCTGTATGTGTGGTGGTGGAGGTCTGTATGTGTGGTGGTGGAGGTCTGTATGTGTGGTGGTGGAGGTCTGTATGTGTGGTGGTGGAGGTCTGTATGTGTGGTGGTGGAGGTCTGTATGTGTGGTGGTGGAGGTCTGTATGTGTGGTGGTGGAGGTCTGTATGTGTGGTGGTGGAGGTCTGTATGTGTGGTGGTGGAGGTCTGTATGTGTGGTGGTGGAGGTCTGTATGTGTGGTGGTGGAGGTCTGTATGTGTGGTGTGGAGGTGGTGGTGGAGGTCTGTATGTGTGGTGGTGGAGGTCTGTATGTGTGGTGGTGGAGGTCTGTATGTG
Source organism: Procambarus clarkii (assembly GCF_020424385.1). NCBI lineage: Eukaryota > Metazoa > Arthropoda > Malacostraca > Decapoda > Cambaridae > Procambarus > Procambarus clarkii. Next base: position 55,338 of record NW_025553474.1, read on the forward strand.
TGGTGGTGGAGGTCTGTATGTGTGGTGGTGGAGGTCTGTATGTGTGGTGGTGGAGGTCTGTATGTGTGGTGGTGGAGGTCTGTATGTGTGGTGGTGGAGGTCTGTATGTGTGGTGGTGGAGGTCTGTATGTGTGGTGGTGGAGGTCTGTATGTGTGGTGGTGGAGGTCTGTATGTGTGGTGGTGGAGGTCTGTATGTGTGGTGGTGGAGGTCTGTATGTGTGGTGGTGGAGGTCTGTATGTGTGGTGGTGGAGGTCTGTATGTGTGGTGGTGGAGGTCTGTATGTGTGGTGGTGGAGGTCTGTATGTGTGGTGGTGGAGGTCTGTATGTGTGGTGGTGGAGGTCTGTATGTGTGGTGGTGGAGGTCTGTATGTGTGGTGGTGGAGGTCTGTATGTGTGGTGGTGGAGGTCTGTGTGTGTGTGGTGGTGGAGGTCTGTATGTGTGTGTGTGGTGGAGGTCTGTATGTGTGGTGGTGGTGGTCTGTATGTGTGGTGGTGGAGGTCTGTATGTGTGGTGGTGGAGGTCTGTATGTGTGGTGGTGGAGGTCTGTATGTGTGGTGGTGGAGGTCTGTATGTGTGGTGGTGGAGGTCTGTATGTGTGGTGGTGGAGGTCTGTATGTGTGGTGGTGGAGGTCTGTATGTGTGGTGGTGGAGGTCTGTATGTGTGGTGGTGGAGGTCTGTATGTGTGTGTGGTGGAGGTCTGTATGTGTGGTGGTGGAGGTCTGTATGTGTGGTGGTGGAGGTCTGTATGTGTGGTGGTGGAGGTCTGTATGTGTGGTGGTGGAGGTCTGTATGTGTGGTGGTGGAGGTCTGTATGTGTGGTGGTGGAGGCCTGTATGTGTGGTGGTGGAGGTCTGTATGTGTGGTGGTGGAGGTCTGTATGTGTGGTGGTGGAGGTCTGTATGTGTGGTGGTGGAGGTCTGTATGTGTGGTGGTGGAGGTCTGTATGTGTGGTGGTGGAGGTCTGTATGTGTGGTGGTGGAGGTCTGTATGTGTGGTGGTGGAGGTCTGTATGTGTGGTGGTGGAGGTCTGTATGTGTGGTGGTGGAGGTCTGTATGTGTGGTGGTGGAGGTCTGTATGTGTGGTGGTGGAGGTCTGTATGTGTGGTGGTGGAGGTCTGTATGTGTGGTGGTGGAGGTCTGTATGTGTGGTGGTGGAGGTCTGTATGTGTGGTGGTGGAGGTCTGTATGTGTGGTGGTGGAGGTCTGTATGTGTGGTGGTGGAGGTCTGTATGTGTGGTGGTGGAGGTCTGTATGTGTGGTGGTGGAGGTCTGTATGTGTGGTGGTGGAGGTCTGTGTGTGGTGGTGGAGGTCTGTATGTGTGGTGGTGGAGGTCTGTATGTGTGGTGGTGGAGGTCTGTATGTGTGGTGGTGGAGGTCTGTATGTGTGGTGGTGGAGGTCTGTATGTGTGGTGGTGGAGGTCTGTATGTGTGGTGGTGGAGGTCTGTATGTGTGGTGGTGGAGGTCTGTATGTGTGGTGGTGGAGGTCTGTATGTGTGGTGGTGGAGGTCTGTATGTGTGGTGGTGGAGGTCTGTATGTGTGGTGGTGGAGGTCTGTATGTGTGGTGGTGGAGGTCTGTATGTGTGGTGGTGGAGGTCTGTATGTGTGGTGGTGGAGGTCTGTATGTGTGGTGGTGGAGGTCTGTATGTGTGGTGGTGGAGGTCTGTATGTGTGGTGGTGGAGGTCTGTATGTGTGGTGGTGGAGGTCTGTATGTGTGGTGGTGGAGGTCTGTATGTGTGGTGGTGGAGGTCTGTATGTGTGGTGGTGGAGGTCTGTATGTGTGTGTGGTGGAGGTCTGTATGTGTGGTGGTGGAGGTCTGTATGTGTGGTGGTGGAGGTCTGTATGTGTGGTGGTGGAGGTCTGTATGTGTGGTGGTGGAGGTCTGTATGTGTGGTGGTGGAGGTCTGTATGTGTGGTGGTGGAGGTCTGTATGTGTGGTGGTGGAGGTCTGTATGTGTGGTGGTGGAGGTCTGTATGTGTGGTGGTGGAGGTCTGTATGTGTGGTGGTGGAGGTCTGTATGTGTGGTGGTGGAGGTCTGTATGTGTGGTGGTGGAGGTCTGTATGTGTGGTGGTGGAGGTCTGTATGTGTGGTGGTGGAGGTCTGTATGTGTGGTGGTGGAGGTCTGTATGTGTGGTGGTGGTGGTCTGTATGTGTGGTGGTGGAGGTCTGTATGTGTGGTGGTGGAGGTCTGTATGTGTGGTGGTGGAGGTCTGTATGTGTGGTGGTGGAGGTCTGTATGTGTGGTGGTGGAGGTCTGTATGTGTGGTGGTGGAGGTCTGTATGTGTGGT
>NW_025553475.1:0-12843 GCF_020424385.1 Procambarus clarkii
TACCTCGCATCGCAAGTGATTTGGCCTAGGTTAGTGTCATGGCCCGGGAAGGTTGATTAAGCACCACTCCCTAATTTTACGCCTCTGTTCACCAAGTAATGATTGAGTACAAGTTGTTCAATGATTGCGGGTATTATTCCAGTGAAACTGGCGGGTACGACTTTCATGAGCTATAGGAAGGAAAAACTCTCAGCCTGCTAACAGGAGTCAGCAGTCGTCTGCTCCTTTACTCTCCTGTGTAAAAACATCCTAAATATGGTTATTGCTCTATTGTATATATATATGTCAACAAATGCAAATTAATTTTATCAGTGAAGACAATTTAGAGGACACCGCAATCCTCTAATGTAAATCAGGATTTACAATGGGCCACACAAAAAGCATTTCTATTGAGGACATGTTCCCGCATTTTGGAAGAAAATATATATAAAGACGGAAAACATATGTTAAAAGCATTCATATCACACAATAAAACGAAAAGCAATATGGAAGATTCGAGAATAATCATATCAGACTACCTCACTTTTGAAGATCAAATAATGTAGCTATCACAACTGTAAGACAAACGACAGGTTGTAGATCAAGAACTTCACAAACAAGTGATCCCAGACTAATGATGATACTTTTCAAGTAACAAGTGCTCTCTAGAGTGGAATATTGTCTCACAATAACATCTCATTCAAAGCTGGACATATTTCTGACCTGAAGAACGTGGGGAGATCCTTGTCTTTCCTTATTCCACTCTATAAAACATCTAAAATATTGGGATACCTAATATTTTAATCTTGAAAAATATTAGAGCGACTAGTATCAAATCTGCAAACGGAAATAATACCACAAAAGACCAGGAGATATGGCAGGAAGTACATAATAGCCCTTTTGAGAAGCAAAGGTGCACCAGCTGTGCTGAGAGGTAACTGTATGACCATCAGTGACCGAAGACTTTTCAACAGAGTCTCTGTAACCATAATGGGCAAAACTAACCGACCTCTCACAGTGCTCAAGAGAGAACTTGATAAGAACCTCGAAGGGATATCTGATTAATAGGGTTATGATTCGTCCTTGGGGCGGCGAGTAGCGGCACCTAACAGCCTGGGTGCTCGGAACCAACGCCATGTTGATTGTAAGGTATGATGCTACGTCCAGGCTAAGAAGCTAAGATTTCTAATTCTCTCGCTCTCCGACTCCTTTCTTCTCCTTCTTCTTCTTTTCTTACACTCCCTCTCTCTCTCTCTCTATTTTACCCTCTCTTTCACTTTCTTTCTCTAGCCCTCTCTCCCTGTTCCTTGTCCTACAAAAGAGTCTTATCCCAGACACTGAAAATTAAAAGCAAAATAGCTCCGTGTTTTTCAGACTTACAGACCCACAACAAGAATTACGCTTCCACCATTTTCAACAATTATTTAGTTCAATAAATTTTTGTATTACGGTCAAATAATCTCGAAAGCATTTGCTTTACTATTTATTATATATATTTTTCGAATACCAGTTGGCAATTGCAGTTTGATATATTCATTTTTACATATTTTTTTAAATATAATACAATAAAACTCACAGAAAGTGTTCTTTGGGTGTGAAGAAAACATTATTATATTCATTCATTGATCGCAGAACTTCATTTATTTCCGTTCTTCTTGTTTGCTCACTGGTTGCCTACGTATTATGTTCAGGCTGATCAATACATTATCTTATGTAAATAAACTCAAATAATTCATTGGCTGCTCACTGACCAAAGCGATATGCTTCAGCTGTGCCCATTGGTCGATACATGCGCCAATTTTCCTTCCTGCCATTGGCCCAGGTATTAGCTACTAATACATACTAATTAGGGATTTCATTAGCTTATAGGAATAACATTCGAATGGATGTTAATGGATCTGTTTGTGAATAATTTAATCAGATATATTATTGGTTTAGTGAACGAGTGTGTGCGTGTATGTGTGTGTGTGCACGTGTTTGTGTGTGTGCATGTGTGAGTACTCACTTATTTGTACTCACCTACTCGTGCTTGCGGGGGTTGAGCTCGCCTCTCAACTATCAATCAACTGGTGAACAGGGTCCTGAGCCTACTGGGCTCTATCATACCTACATTTAAAACTGTGTATGGAGTCAAACTCCACCACATTACTGCCTAATGCATTCCTTCTGTAACCTACTCTGACACTAAAAAAAATATTTTTTAACGTCCCTGTGGCTCATTTGGATACCCAGTTTCCACCTGTGTCCCTTTGTTCACGTACCACCCGTGTTAAACAGTTTATCTTTATCTAACCTGTCAATCAATTTGAGAATTTTGTAGGTAGTGATCATGCCTCCACTTACTCTTCTGTCTTCCAGTGTCGTGCGGTGCATTTCCCGCAGCCTTTCCTTGTAACTCATGCCTCTTAGTTCTGGGACTAGCCTAGTGGCATACCTCTGAACTTTTTCCAACTTCGGCTTGTGCTGGACAAGGTACGGGCTCCATACTTAGGCCGCATATTCTAGGATTAGCCTTACACATGTGGTTTACAAGGTTCTGAAAAATTCCTTACATAGGTTTCTGAAGTTCTGATGTTAGCCAGCCTCGCATACGCCTCCGATGTTATTCTTTTGAGCAGTAAATATGTACCAGGGAGTTTGACAGCAGCTACGGGCGGCTCCCTGCACGAGCGTGTGTGTGTGTGTATGTGTGTGTGTGTGTGTGGTGTGTGTGTGTTGTGTGTGTGTGTGTGTGTGTGTGTGTGTGCGTGTGTGTGTGTGTGTTTGTGTGTGTGTGTGTGTGTGTGCGCGCGCGCTTGGAAAAGAACAGTGGATTTATTGACAGTTGAGAGGCGGGACCAAAGAGCCCACAGGATAGCGCCAACCCCCTCAAGCACCTCTGGCGTGAGCACACACACACACGACACACACACACACACACACACACACACACCACACACACACACACACACCCACACACACACACACACACACCCACATACACACACACACACACTCACTCCTGGGGGGGGGGGGGGGGTGTGGACGACACCCCCACACACAAACACACACAGTACACCACCCACACACACACACCACAGTTGAGAGGCGGGCCGAAAGAGCAAAGCTCACCACACAAAAAAACACACCTACACACACACACACACACAGCACACTGACACACACACACACACACACACACACACACACACACACACACACACACACCACACACACTCACACACACTATCGTAAGGATTGGAAGGATATTCCCCGCCCGCACGTGTCCTATAAGCCACTATAACTGGTTCCCGTGCTTGATGTGGCTTAGCATACTAATGGTCCATTACTGTGATTGGTGTATGAGAGCAGAGTCGAGTGCCGCGCTAAACATTCGTACTTAAAGCTCACATTTGCACAGTAAAAGGCTCGTTTTTCGACTCTATAGCATTTTCTACTGCTACACTACCTGGCTGACTTGAATTTCACATCTCCAAATATGAATATTTTTTTGGATTGAAAATAGAAGGACAACAATAGACGTTTTGCTGGTGATTGTTGATAAGATTGTTGATACTATTGTTAATAATATTGTTAATACTATCTGGGATAGTGTGGTGGATAATATTGTTGAGAATATTGTGGATAATATTGTTTGCCGATTATCGTCTATAGTCTTGATATTTCTTGTGCTGGTGATATATGAAATGATATTTGTTTTAATTTAAATATATTGCAATTCAGTAGTCAAGCTTAATCCAATAAATAATTTAAATTACAATAATAGTAATACTGCAAAAAATAAAGTAATAATAATAATATTAATAATAATAATAATAATAATAATAATAATAATAATAATAATAATAATAATAATAATAATAATAATAATAATAATAATAATAATAATAATAATAATAATAATAATAATAATAATAACATTTTCAAATAAAATAGTAACAAATAATAAAATGCAATTTTATTCTATAAATACATATAATAAAATAATACAAAAAAAAATACATTTTGTCAGCAGGATGCTGCTTCTGGAAACTTTCCTTTAACACTACTCGGTAGCTCGGTCGATAGAGCTTCGGCCTCACACACGTGGGGCTCACGGTTCGAGTCTCCTAGACCCCAGGTGAATGGAACAATAATAGTGATAATAATAATATTAAGCAATTTGAATAATATAAACCGAGGCTCCTTAATTTCGGAATTACTTTGCGTTCAAATCATAAGCATTCAGCATGAACGCATTTGCCTCCCGTTGACATGAACAGACAACCCGTTAGGTATTTGTTCATTTAACCTGGTAGGTTTATCGACGTGTCAATAGGTCAACGATTGACCCACAACAGTTGCCTTGCTCCCTGGTTCCTATTTTCTGCGAGATCAACAGAAGCGTGAGATGCTAGGAAATTTGCCGTAACATCTCGTCCAACGCAGGAGTCGAACCAGGGGCCACACAGATGGGAGTCGACTGGGGTGAAAAAATATATATTATTGCTGGGCATGGCTGTATATATTGCCTTGGAAAAGAGAGCATTTCAGTGTGTTACAAAAACCATAGTCCACAGGCGACCTATTGAAGATTATTTACATTCTCCCAAGACAACATTTTAGCAGAAGTTATTGACTCCCATTGTTGAGGCTGACGGGCCTTCCGTGACGACTGTTGTGCTGGGAAGGGAGTTACCTCATTGGTCAGGACGGACAGTTAAAGATGTTCAAGAATCTGAGTTCTTCAACTATCGTGTGTTAAGACCTAGTGGGCAGTTAAGGAAGCGGTGAGTAAAACAAAGGGTTGTTAACGGAGATAATGAAAAGAGTTTTCGAAGAATTAATGAACCACAGAGTTGACTTGCGTCAATACTTGCCTCAGGAAGGAAACAGTCCACTTGAACTATAGGTCATCACATCTAATTCTCGGCATTTTTAACGCAATCAACCAATCTGTCAAAAAACAGAATCTTTAAATACAAATTTAAGCATCGTAATATCGACGGCTTCTTGGCATCAGTCCTTATAGGTTAGGCGGCCTGCTTCAATTCGTATGTGTCTGGCCATGGTAAAATACTTTTATTTTTTTTTACAATAGAGTTTCAACTCGAGAGAACTGGCTCTAACCTCCCCCCCTCCCCTCTCACCCGGCCGACTGCTGCAATCAAATTTTTTAAAGAGAATTCAGTTTTGAACGTTTGCCTTTACCTGGGTGATACCTGGTTGATGGGGTTCTGAGAGTTCTTCTACTCCCAAAGCCCGGTCCGAGGGCCAGGCTTGACTTGTGAGAGTTTGGATCACTAGGCTGTTGTTTGGAGAGGCCCACAGGCCCACATATCCACCACAGCCCGGTTGGTCCGGCACTCCTTGGAGGAAACAATCTAGTTTCCTCTTGAAGATGTCCACGGTTGTTCCGGTAATATTTCTTATGCTCGCTAGGAGGATGTTGAACAACCGCGGACCTCTGATGTTTATACATTGTTCTCTGATTGTGCCTATGGCACCTCTGCTCCTCACTGGTTCTATTCTACATTTTCTTCCATATCGTTAACTCCAGTACGTTGTTATTTTACTGTGTAGATTTGGTACTTGGCCCTCTAGTATCTTCCACGTGTATATTACTTGATATCTCTCTCGTCTTCTTTCTAGTGAGTACACTTGGAGAGCATTGAGACGATCCCAATAATTTAGGTGCTTTATCGCGTCTATGCGTGCCGTATATGTTCTCTGTATTCCCTCAATTTCAGCAATCTCTCCTGCTCTGGGGGAAGTGAGTACTGAGCAGTACTCAAGACGGGACAACACAAGTGACTCTAGGATTACAACCATTGTGATCGGATCTCTGGATTTGAGAGTTCTCGTAATCCATCCGATCATTTTTCTGTCTGACGCAATATTTGCTTGGTTTTGCTCTCTAAACGTTAGGTCGTCAGACATCATTATTCCCAAATCATTTACTTGCTGTTTTCCTTTTATGGGCACATTTGATTGTGTTTTGTACCCTGTATTATGTTTAAGGTCCTCATTTTTACCGTGCCTGAGTACCTGGAATTTATCACTGTTAAACATCATGTTATTTACTGTTGCCGAGTCGAAAGCTTTATTATTATCTGCTTGAAGTCTTTCAATGTCTTTTGCCGAGGTAATTTTCATGCTGATTTTTGTGTCATCTGCAAAGGATGATACGAAGCTGTGACTTGTATCTTTGTCTATATCTGATATGAGAAAAAGGAAAAACAGATGTGCAAGGACTGTACCCTGAGGTACAGAGCTTTTAACTGCTCTAGGCCTCGATTTTATATGATTGACTGTTACTCGTTGAGTCCTGTTTGGCTGAAAACTGAGTATCCAGCGTCCTACTTTACCGGTTATTTCCATTGACCTCATTTTGTGTTCTATCACTCCATGGTCACATTTATCGAAAGCCTTTCCAAGGTCCGTGTATATCACATCATCTGTTTTGGTATTCTAGTGCCTCTTCTTTTGTTTTTCTTCTAATGCCTTAGTGACTTTGCCGTAGTGATAAAGTAGCTGTGAGAGGCACGATTTTCTCGCTCGAAATCCATGTTGGCCTGGGTTATGAAAGTCATTGCTTTCCATGAAACTAGTGACCTGACTCCTGATTACTCTCTCAAATACTTTTATTATGTACAACGTTCGTGCAACTGGTCTATAATTCTTTGCCAATGCTTTGCTCCCTCCCTTGTGTAGAGGGCTATGTCTGTTACTTTAAGTGTATCTGGTATCTCCCCCGTGTCCAAGCTCTTCCTCCACACTATACAGAGTGCATGTGCTACCGGCACTTTGCATTTCTTTATAAATATTGAATTCCATGAATCTGGACCCGGAGCCGAGTGCATGAGCATGTTTTCAATTTCTCTTTCAAAGTCAAGTACACTCGTGTTGATATCAGTTATATTTACTGGGGTTTGGATATCCCGCATAAAGAAATTGTCTGGATCTCCCACTTTCATGTTGTTTATTGAAGTACTAAACATGTCCTCATACTGTTTTTTTTAAATTTCACTAATGTCTTTGTCATCCTCCGTGTATGAACCTTCACTTATATGAATAGGTCCAATACTGGCAGTGGGTTTTGCTTTTGATTTCGCATATGTGAAGAAGTAGTTTGGATTTTTCTTTATTTCCTGAATTGCTTTCTGTTTTAACTTCCTTTCTTCAGTTTGATATGAGTGTTTCAATTTCCGCTCGATTTCTTCAATCTCCCTATTTAAATTATTCCTTCTTTGACAGGAAAGTCGTGTTTGCTTAAGCATTTCTCTTATTTTCTCCTTCTTTTATAGTGTCGTCTGCGTTCTCTTTCTACGTTGGATCTCTTTCTGGCTTTCCTCAAAGGAACATGTTTCAGACAGATTTAATACACTTCCGAAGTCAGTTTTTCAATTCCATCTGTAGGACTTGTATTACTAAGAACAGTTTCCCATGGAATGTTTGTAAGTTCCCTGTTTATTTTCTCCCAGTCTATCCTTTTATTATTAAAATTGACTTTACTGAATAACCCCTCTCGCTTGATCAACGTTTTAGGTCTATTCTGAGTATTGATGGTCGTTTGCACTTCAATGAGCTTGTGGTCTGAGTATGTGGTATCTGATATCGTAATGTCCCGGATAATGTCTTCATTGTTCGTGTCAATGTCATCATTGTTCTTTCACAGTTAACCATGAATGCTTACGTGCCATTGAATCTTATCTGAAGGCAAGTATTTAATGATAGAAACTTGAGGCTGTGATAATGTTCTGGCTACCTTTGTTATCCTTTCAGACCACCTGGGCCCCGGACCTACCTCGAGGTAGGACAGCGTGTCTCTTGGCTATAATCTTCGACAAACACCTCCATCACGTCAAGAAAACCTGAAGCTGCTCCTTAACTTCAAACTAACTGAAACATGCTTTCTTATTTAATGAAAGCTTCTTGGATATTTTAATAGACACGTGTATTAAAACATTCTGGAAAAATTATATACTAGTATTCATTAAAACCAAAAAAACACAAATTACCTCCCAGAAAAAAATTACCTTCCCCTATTAACCTGAGGTTCAAACAACAGGGGTTTCCACCAAGCGGTGAAACCCACTTTGTGAATGTACACGGAGAGTTTACTGTCCAGGACTAAAGTATACTTGCAGGTTGGGCAGTAAGCCATTTTGTGTTGCCATGAAAATCTTCGAGAACTTAATAGGCTTCTCGAAGATTTTCAAACCAATGACTCAAAAGTCTAACCAGCATCTAACTAAAAGTCTAATTTGTTAAGAAAAAAAGTAATGAATGAATTTAAATTCAAATCATCTTGAAAGTCTAACGGCATCACCTACAATGGTGAAGTTATTCAACGAACACATTCATCCTCTCGTCCGATTCTTAGAACAAAATATGATGAGTTCCCTTTGTGTATATCAAACTCGCAATAAAAACTCATATAGAAGTATAATTGATATTCAAAAGTTTTAATTTCTAATTCAAATGAAATTTGACACTTTTGGTAATGTGGACATACCACATGATAACATGTAATACGGTTGAATCCCTTCGAGGCAATACATCTGATTCCACTTGAGCCATATTTGATTCCTTCAAGTTCCATTTGATCCCATTAAGTACCATTTGATCAATTCGATCCAATTAGGTACCATTTGATTAAGATGATCCCATTAGGTTTTATTTGATCAATTTGATCCCATTTTACCCACGCAATTAGTTTAATAATTAATTTTCCATACTTCAAAAAATTATAATTGTTGCCGTGAAGAAATTATTAATTCACTTCAGTCAGCCACCAAAACACTGCTGACTCATGCGGTTATAGTGACCCTTATACCCATAATCATGATTCATCAAGTACTTAATTGTTCTTGTACGAAGCCTGTACATATTTTTCCAACCAAGGCGGCTTTGTTTACATTTATTTACCAGTTGTCTATAACAATAATAACGTTGGCAAATTTTCGAAGCTTATTAATTGTTTTTTTTAATAGACTACGCCGCCAAGATCGGTAAAAGATGTACTGGTTTCGTAAAGGCTTGAAGAACTCTTGCTCGGCCATAACACACTATAAGAGTTATAGCTTTTTTTCTGTATTTATATACGGTTATAGTTGACTTAAGTCCCAGAACACGTGGTTAAATTACACATGCTAACTGGTCAATAATCTAGTGTCAGGGGGCCTCAGTAAGCCCCCACTCAATTAAAAGGCCTTAATTAATTCCAACATCAAACCCATTAAAACCTAACATCAAACCTTTCGCCTTTGGCAGATAGAAACTTCACCAGACGAACGAAAATTGACGACGATAAAAGTCCAAACAACCCCTTGCACTGGTAACAGTATAAAATGCATATTTCAACGAAACGTCTCGCTCCCGGCTATGCGAAGGGGTTGAGAGAGCACTGGCATAAAAAAACACTTGAATCGTGTTGTACAATGGTTTAGTTGTTAGTTCGTTTATTATGCACTCCGTACTCTACCAGTGGGCGGTAGAGGAAAGAGTTACAGAGACACATAATGGACTCAGGAACTGAATCCCAGAGTGCATTTAGCTAAGCAAGTTGCAGTCTTGATGAGAAAGTTACAAAATTTAAAGCAAATCGTTACATCAACAATGAGCTCGAGACCGACCACATGTATAGTTCCTAAGTTTAGCTACTGACATGTTGAGAGTTAGTGTCACAATTTATATGTTTGTCTTTCACACCTCCCCCCCCCCCAATCCAATGGGCAGCGGTGAATAGCTTACAATCACCCAGTTACTACCTACAGTTAGCAACCTCGGGATATTTGGCTAGAATTTCTCGTAGATCATTGTGAATGAAATATTTACACATCTTTTGAACATTTGTTATATCTGAATTCTCGTCTCTTTTTGCTCTCCATACCACAGTGACCGGGGGAAATAGTTAAAACAAGTTTTTTAATTATTGCTTCAAAATCCATTGCCGACGTTATTGCATTATTTCTTTACTTTCCATAACTCAAAACAAACGACTCACAAATGACCACAAGCTATATCTAGGGTCGACTTCCTCAAGCAAACAATAGATACTAATTTCAGTGGAACGTTCGTCATGAAAGAAGCGAAATAAGATTTAAGATAAAATAAAGAAAATAATATATTATTAATCCTGTGGGAGCTTCATAAGCAAGGAGAAAAGTATACCTGCAGGAAAAACATCTAAAAGTAAAGAATAAAGTATACTTTTAGTAGGAGTTTGCTGACGTAAACATTAAAGTATACATCCCGTGAGAGCGTCATGAAGCAAGCTGTAAAGGACACCAGCAGCGGACACTTCCTGAAGCACACAGCTGAGTGGAAATTAACAAATGGAAACAAGTTTCTATAACTGTAGCTATAATAAACGAGCCACGCACCACGTGCCGCTCAAACGTTCCAAATTGCTGCAATTCTCGTCACGTTTCAAGAACATGCCGTTCTAAATCACATTCCTAACACCCATGCCGTTCTGAACAACATTCCAAACATGCGTGCAGCTCTTAATAACGTGTATACAATATGCAGTTCTCAACAAAGTGTTCACCAAGTGCTGTTCTGAACAAATTCCTCGGGTTTTCTGAACTTTCACCACTGTAATTAAACGTCGCACCAAAAAGCGACTATTGGGCCCGATGTTGTGACATTACTATTAACAAAAAAATAGTTATGCTTTCCCAATTGTCTTCTTTCGATATATTTTACAAGAATATAAACAAACCACATTCACACACCTAGACAGAAACACTCGAAAAAATAATTATAAAGAGAATCAACAAAAGATATTACAGCAAAATTAATATACAAAAAATAACTCACAGAACATCCGAAGGGAATCTGAATCTAAACAATCTGACAGTTTAATTAACTTTTTCCTTTGTAAATCGGCCAGTTAAAAGACCAATGGCCTCGGGCAATAGGGTACAAATGCGAAACAAAAATCTAATATTCTGGAAGTTCTGTTTAGGAATAAAATTTCAAGATCGTTCCCACGAGGAACTGAGACTATTTATTAAGTAGGTGAATTTTTTTATTGGATATTTGGCGTGAAACGAGTAGGAACAGAGAGCGCGAAGAAATCTGAGACCGTTGAATAACAATTGACCGAAGAGATATGTGACGGGCTGAGAGATGGTGTGGCGAACGAGGAGGAGATAGAGATTGAGAAAATATTGGAGTGAGGAAGGGATCAAGAAGGAAAAATTTTGTGTATTATATACACACACACATATATGTATGTGTATATATATGTATATCCTCGTGAAGGGCTCGAAGCCAGCTAGGCGCTCCATATGCCTTCGCATATCAAGTACCTAACCCACTACACCACACAGACTGTTCTAGTCAGTCCTAGTACTAACTAGCCCTAGTTCTAGTAAAAAAAAACTTTTTCCCAACTTGCATACCTGCAGAAGGTCAGCCTGCCTTCCCTCAGTATGAATATATTCAGACGTTTGACAAACTTTCTCCAAGCATGTATACATATACAAGTGCAGCAAACCATACAGTCGTACAATCGAATTTCACGTTCGCCCTTGTATATTTAAATCAAATCTTTTCTCTTTATTTTATACACATAGATATGCATAAAACCTTGTTCCCTACATGCATACACACACAAACACACACACACACACACACACACACACACACACACACACACACACACACACACACACACACACCCACACACACACACACACACACACACACACACACACACACACACACACACACACACACCACACACACACACATATATGTGTATATATATATATATATATATATATATATATATATATATATATATATATATATATATATATATATATATATAACCCCAGCAACACATTTGTCACATAAACCTTTACTTCTACGTGAACACGTACATGCCTGCAGCAAGTGATGCCCAGTACGTACACAAACATGTTCGGAAAACCTTACCCAACACACACATATGAATTGGAAACTCTGCCCTCCTTACACAGATATACATAGATATTCAGCAAACACTGCCTCAAACACAGATACTCTCAAATGTTCAGAAAACCCCTTCTTCCTTCCCTCCTTCATACATACATATATATATGCCCAGGAATCCTTAACTCCGACACATATACTTAGGTGCGGATAACTTTATTTCCTTTGCAAACTTTAAATATCTGACGTTCAAGGCGTTTCAGATGTAAACATGATAAACGCAACCCTAATTCAATTACAGCTGCAGAACAAAGTGGAATAACAATTTCAGATTTTACATAAAACGCCTAGATACACCCACAGATACTTACTTCCCCCCTCATAGACACATGCACACACGCCCACACACACACACACTCTTGCTCTTAACTTTAGAGCAAGAAGAAGCTCCAGAGATAAATGAGGGAGTAATTAACCATGATCCACTAGAAGAGTTTGAGATTTCAAGTGGGTAAGTAAGGAAGTGTTTACTAGATTTGAATATGACGAAGGCCATAGGCCCAGGTGGAATCTTCCCTTGGATATCTAAGGAAGGAGCAGGAGCACTGTGCCTGCCACTCTCCATAATGTATAACGAATCACTGGTAACAGGGTAACTGCCAAGAACTTGGAAAGCGGCTAATGTAGTCACGAAATACAAGAAAGGGGATAGACAGGAGGCACTGAACTACAGGCCAGTGTCCCTAATTTGCATACCATGCAATCTGATGGAGAAGATAGTGCGAAAAAAGCTTGTGGTACATCTGGAGCGAATGAACTTTGTAACAGCATCAACATGGGTTCAGGGATGGCAAGTTCTGCCTCACAGGACTAATTAAAATCTACGACCAGGCAACAGAAATCAGACAAGAAAGAGAAGGGGTGGGCATACTGCATATTTTTGGATTGCCAGAAAGT
>NW_025553476.1:0-24582 GCF_020424385.1 Procambarus clarkii
GGTTCGAGTCACTTCTGGGGTGTGAGTTTTCAGTTGCATATTAAATAAGTTTTCAGTTGCATAATAAATAATAAATATTTATTTATTAAATTTAATTTAATTTATTATTTATTAAAATAATTATTTAATAATTGAAAAAAATATTAATTAAAAAAATGATTTATTTATTTTTTAAAATTAAATACTAAATAATAAATTAAATATTGATATATACTTGTGGGTCCAGGAGGCCATCTGTGTCCCCTCAGATGGTCTCCCTTATCACAGTTTGTGTCTATGGATGTGTGTCTGTGTGTGAGTGTGTATATCCCTGTGAGTGTCCGGGTGAATGTGAGTGCCCCTGTGAGTGTCCGGGTGAGTGTGTGTCCGGTTATACCTGTGGGTCCACGAGGCCATCTGTGTCCCCTCAGATGGTCTCCCTTATCACAGTCTATGGGTGTGTGTGAGTGTCCCTGTGAGTGTTCGGGTGAGGGTGTGTGAGTGTGTGAGTGTCCGGGTTTATGTGAGGTTTGGTTCCTGGAACAATCCTTCCTCCCCCCCTCCCCAAATCTCCTCCCTTATTCCCACCGTGGGTTCGAATCCCAGGTGATTAGACCTGCCCTAAGTCCATGGATCCAAGGTATCCATCCGTGGGCCCAACGGATTTCACCCCTTCCCCACTTTCCAAGGGCCAGGTCAATTCTAGCTATCCAGGGAACCTGTCGAAACAGAGGCAGCTACAGGAGGGGACACACAAATATTTGTGCCCTGCAGTTACACAACCGTTCCGACAGGCTCGATCGCAATGTATCCAGATGAGAACTCGTTCTCTTCCGACTAGACCACGCTGGAGTCGCTGTATGTCTCAAATTTGGTGCCTGTATTTATAGTTAGTATTTTTGGTGTATTAATTGATTTGTTTTCATTTTTTAATTACTTAGAGAGATTTAGGGAGTTGGGGGGGGGGGGGGGGAGCGGGTTGCGTGTGTAGTGGATTGTCAAGATCGTGTTGGTTAGTATTTATGTAGTTGTGTTCACCTAGTTGTGCTTGCGAGGGTTGAGCTCTCCTCTTTCGGCCCGCCTCTCAACTGTCAATCAATCAATTATTACTAACTATTAAAAATTATTCCACACACACACACATCCAGGAAGCCGCCCGTAACAGCTGTCTAACGCCCAGGTACATATTTACTGCTAGGTAACAGGGGCATCAGAATGATAGAAACTCTGCTGATTTCCGTTTGTTCCATCACCGCGAAATGGCATGAGCTAGGATTACGAGTCGAGAGCGACGTCCACTCTGCTATAAAGCCCCCTAGTTTGTGTATTGGTGCAAAAGAGTATTTGGGAGAGGTTAATGGAAAGGAATGATGTTTGGTGGCCTTGAAGGCTTTGGAGTTGGCAGTTATGAATTTAAATATTTATTTTTTTAAGATAGGATATATAAGCAAAAGACGTTACGAGATATAGTAAGAAAAGTTTTTCTGACTGAGGTAAGGTACTGTCTGATTGACTTGTATGTTAGGAAAAAGAATACATATTAGAAACTTAGATGATCTTTTGAAATGTTTCTTAGCAAATAGTTGCAAATTTTTGTGTAAAAAGCATTTGGTTACCGTACCCTAAACAAACACACGTGAGCAAAATTAGTCCACGGGATTCAGAGAGAGTGAGCAGCGAAATAGTAACAAAAAATGTGACAATGAGGGGAAACTATGTCATTCAAACGTTAACCATATAAATTACAGTAACACTAACCGAGCGTCCACATACATATTCCAATCAATTTACATAAATAGACATTCACTAATATATTCCTTTAAAATGGACACATGCAGATAGTTACAGTACACATGTCAGATCAATTACTGGTACACATAAACACTCATAGCTGGACGTGTCTGTCGATCTTGACAATAGTAGACATGTAACAAAAAATGTGACAATAATGGGAAATTATGTCATTCAAACGTATAAATTTTAACCATATAAATTACAGAAATACTAATCGCGCGCACACGTACATATGTCAATCAATTTACATAAATAAACATTCACTAATGTGTACCTTTAAAATGGACACATACAGATAATTACCGTACACATGTCAGTTCAATTACAGGTACACATAAACACACATAGCTTCACGTGTCTGTCGGTCTTGACAATAGTACACATGGATACGCACACAAAACAGTCCATTATCAATTAACGTGTGTGTGTGTGTGTGTGTGTATTTATTTTCTCTTTGTATTTACTATATGTATCAGCAGAATCGAGTTATTAGCTCTTGGACCCCGCCTATCAAATATATGTATTTTTTCTTTTTTATATCTACTACATCAATTTCTCTCAAAACACAACACACACACACACACACACACACACACACACACACACACACACACACACACACACACACACACACACACACACACACACAAACTGGAGGCCTACCGTCTAAACGGAGAGAGTTCGTTGGCTATAATGCTAATGGTCCCCGATCGAATCTCAGTTGATGCAATAGCAAACTCAACTCAAAAACTGCAAACTGAATACTCACACCCTAAAAGTGACTCGAACCCATACTGCCAGGAGCAACGCAACTGGTATGTACAGGACGCCTTAATCCGCTTGTGTCCATTTTAAAAGAATATATTAGTGAATGTTTATTTATGTAAATTGATTGCAATATGTTTCATTCCAATCACACATATTCCAATCAATTTACATAAATTTAATTTAAAAGTGTGATTCCAATCATACATATTCCAATCTTGACATATGTCAAGCGGATTAATGCATCGTGTACATGCCAGTTGCGTTGCTCCTGGCAGTATGGGTTCGAGTCACTTCTGGGGTGTGAGTTTTCAGTTGCATATTAAATAAGTTTTCAGTTGCATATTAAATAATAAATATTTATTTATTAAATTTAATTTAATTTATTTATTTATTAAAATAATTATTTAATAATTGAATAAAATATTAATTAAAAAAATGATTTATTTATTTTTTAAAATTAAATACTAAATAATAAATTAAATATTGATATATACTTGTGGGTCCAGGAGGCCATCTGTGTCCCCTCAGATGGTCTCCCTTATCACAGTTTGTGTCTATGGATGTGTGTCTGTGTGTGAGTGTGTATATCCCTGTGAGTGTCCGGGTGAATGTGAGTGCCCCTGTGAGTGTCCGGGTGAGTGTGTGTCCGGTTATACCTGTGGGTCCACGAGGCCATCTGTGTCCCCTCAGATGGTCTCCCTTATCACAGTCTATGGGTGTGTGTGAGTGTCCCTGTGAGTGTTCGGGTGAGGGTGTGTGAGTGTGTGAGTGTCCGGGTTTATGTGAGGTTTGGTTCCTGGAACAATCCTTCCTCCCCCCCTCCCCAAATCTCCTCCCTTATTCCCACCGTGGGTTCGAATCCCAGGTGATTAGACCTGCCCTAAGTCCATGGATCCAAGGTATCCATCCGTGGGCCCAACGGATTTCACCCCTTCCCCACTTTCCAAGGGCCAGGTCAATTCTAGCTATCCAGGGAACCTGTCGAAACAGAGGCAGCTACAGGAGGGGACACACAAATATTTGTGCCCTGCAGTTACACAACCGTTCCGACAGGCTCGATCGCAATGTATCCAGATGAGAACTCGTTCTCTTCCGACTAGACCACGCTGGAGTCGCTGTATGTCTCAAATTTGGTGCCTGTATTTATAGTTAGTATTTTTGGTGTATTAATTGATTTGTTTTCATTTTTTAATTACTTAGAGAGATTTAGGGAGTTGGGGGGGGGGGGGGGGAGCGGGTTGCGTGTGTAGTGGATTGTCAAGATCGTTGTTGGTTAGTATTTATGTAGTTGTGTTCACCTAGTTGTGCTTGCGAGGGTTGAGCTCTCCTCTTTCGGCCCGCCTCTCAACTGTCAATCAATCAATTATTACTAACTATTAAAAATTATTCCACACACACACACATCCAGGAAGCCGCCCGTAACAGCTGTCTAACGCCCAGGTACATATTTACTGCTAGGTAACAGGGGCATCAGAATGATAGAAACTCTGCTGATTTCCGTTTGTTCCATCACCGCGAAATGGCATGAGCTAGGATTACGAGTCGAGAGCGACGTCCACTCTGCTATAAAGCCCCCTAGTTTGTGTATTGGTGCAAAAGAGTATTTGGGAGAGGTTAATGGAAAGGAATGATGTTTGGTGGCCTTGAAGGCTTTGGAGTTGGCAGTTATGAATTTAAATATTTATTTTTTTAAGATAGGATATATAAGCAAAAGACGTTACGAGATATAGTAAGAAAAGTTTTTCTGACTGAGGTAAGGTACTGTCTGATTGACTTGTATGTTAGGAAAAAGAATACATATTAGAAACTTAGATGATCTTTTGAAATGTTTCTTAGCAAATAGTTGCAAATTTTTGTGTAAAAAGCATTTGGTTACCGTACCCTAAACAAACACACGTGAGCAAAATTAGTCCACGGGATTCAGAGAGAGTGAGCAGCGAAATAGTAACAAAAAATGTGACAATGAGGGGAAACTATGTCATTCAAACGTTAACCATATAAATTACAGTAACACTAACCGAGCGTCCACATACATATTCCAATCAATTTACATAAATAGACATTCACTAATATATTCCTTTAAAATGGACACATGCAGATAGTTACAGTACACATGTCAGATCAATTACTGGTACACATAAACACTCATAGCTGGACGTGTCTGTCGATCTTGACAATAGTAGACATGTAACAAAAAATGTGACAATAATGGGAAATTATGTCATTCAAACGTATAAATTTTAACCATATAAATTACAGAAATACTAATCGCGCGCACACGTACATATGTCAATCAATTTACATAAATAAACATTCACTAATGTGTACCTTTAAAATGGACACATACAGATAATTACCGTACACATGTCAGTTCAATTACAGGTACACATAAACACACATAGCTTCACGTGTCTGTCGGTCTTGACAATAGTACACATGGATACGCACACAAAACAGTCCATTATCAATTAACGTGTGTGTGTGTGTGTGTGTGTATTTATTTTCTCTTTGTATTTACTATATGTATCAGCAGAATCGAGTTATTAGCTCTTGGACCCCGCCTATCAAATATATGTATTTTTTCTTTTTTATATCTACTACATCAATTTCTCTCTAACACAAACACACACACACACACACACACACACACACACACACACACACACACACACACACACACACACACACACACACACACACACACACACACAAACTGGAGGCCTACCGTCTAAACGGAGAGAGTTCGTTGGCTATAATGCTAATGGTCCCCGATCGAATCTCAGTTGATGCAATAGCAAACTCAACTCAAAAACTGCAAACTGAATACTCACACCCTAAAAGTGACTCGAACCCATACTGCCAGGAGCAACGCAACTGGTATGTACAGGACGCCTTAATCCGCTTGTGTCCATTTTAAAAGAATATATTAGTGAATGTTTATTTATGTAAATTGATTGCAATATGTTTCATTCCAATCACACATATTCCAATCAATTTACATAAATTTAATTTAAAAGTGTGATTCCAATCATACATATTCCAATCTTGACATATGTCAAGCGGATTAATGCATCGTGTACATGCCAGTTGCGTTGCTCCTGGCAGTATGGGTTCGAGTCACTTCTGGGGTGTGAGTTTTCAGTTGCATATTAAATAAGTTTTCAGTTGCATATTAAATAATAAATATTTATTTATTAAATTTAATTTAATTTATTTATTTATTAAAATAATTATTTAATAATTGAATAAAATATTAATTAAAAAAATGATTTATTTATTTTTTAAAATTAAATACTAAATAATAAATTAAATATTGATATATACTTGTGGGTCCAGGAGGCCATCTGTGTCCCCTCAGATGGTCTCCCTTATCACAGTTTGTGTCTATGGATGTGTGTCTGTGTGTGAGTGTGTATATCCCTGTGAGTGTCCGGGTGAATGTGAGTGCCCCTGTGAGTGTCCGGGTGAGTGTGTGTCCGGTTATACCTGTGGGTCCACGAGGCCATCTGTGTCCCCTCAGATGGTCTCCCTTATCACAGTCTATGGGTGTGTGTGAGTGTCCCTGTGAGTGTTCGGGTGAGGGTGTGTGAGTGTGTGAGTGTCCGGGTTTATGTGAGGTTTGGTTCCTGGAACAATCCTTCCTCCCCCCCCCTCCCCAAATCTCCTCCCTTATTCCCACCGTGGGTTCGAATCCCAGGTGATTAGACCTGCCCTAAGTCCATGGATCCAAGGTATCCATCCGTGGGCCCAACGGATTTCACCCCTTCCCCACTTTCCAAGGGCCAGGTCAATTCTAGCTATCCAGGGAACCTGTCGAAACAGAGGCAGCTACAGGAGGGGACACACAAATATTTGTGCCCTGCAGTTACACAACCGTTCCGACAGGCTCGATCGCAATGTATCCAGATGAGAACTCGTTCTCTTCCGACTAGACCACGCTGGAGTCGCTGTATGTCTCAAATTTGGTGCCTGTATTTATAGTTAGTATTTTTGGTGTATTAATTGATTTGTTTTCATTTTTTAATTACTTAGAGAGATTTAGGGAGTTGGGGGGGGGGGGGAGCGGGTTGCGTGTGTAGTGGATTGTCAAGATCGTGGTTGGTTAGTATTTATGTAGTTGTGTTCACCTAGTTGTGCTTGCGAGGGTTGAGCTCTCCTCTTTCGGCCCGCCTCTCAACTGTCAATCAATCAATTATTACTAACTATTAAAAATTATTCCACACACACACATCCAGGAAGCCGCCCGTAACAGCTGTCTAACGCCCAGGTACATATTTACTGCTAGGTAACAGGGGCATCAGAATGATAGAAACTCTGCTGATTTCCGTTTGTTCCATCACCGCGAAATGGCATGAGCTAGGATTACGAGTCGAGAGCGACGTCCACTCAGCTATAAAGCCCCCTAGTTTGTGTATTGGTGCAAAAGAGTATTTGGGAGAGGTTAATGGAAAGGAATGATGTTTGGTGGCCTTGAAGGCTTTGGAGTTGGCAGTTATGAATTTAAATATTTATTTTTTTAAGATAGGATATATAAGCAAAAGACGTTACGAGATATAGTAAGAAAAGTTTTTCTGACTGAGGTAAGGTACTGTCTGATTGACTTGTATGTTAGGAAAAAGAATACATATTAGAAACTTAGATGATCTTTTGAAATGTTTCTTAGCAAATAGTTGCAAATTTTTGTGTAAAAAGCATTTGGTTACCGTACCCTAAACAAACACACGTGAGCAAAATTAGTCCACGGGATTCAGAGAGAGTGAGCAGCGAAATAGTAACAAAAAATGTGACAATGAGGGGAAACTATGTCATTCAAACGTTAACCATATAAATTACAGTAACACTAACCGAGCGTCCACATACATATTCCAATCAATTTACATAAATAGACATTCACTAATATATTCCTTTAAAATGGACACATGCAGATAGTTACAGTACACATGTCAGATCAATTACTGGTACACATAAACACTCATAGCTGGACGTGTCTGTCGATCTTGACAATAGTAGACATGTAACAAAAAATGTGACAATAATGGGAAATTATGTCATTCAAACGTATAAATTTTAACCATATAAATTACAGAAATACTAATCGCGCGCACACGTACATATGTCAATCAATTTACATAAATAAACATTCACTAATGTGTACCTTTAAAATGGACACATACAGATAATTACCGTACACATGTCAGTTCAATTACAGGTACACATAAACACACATAGCTTCACGTGTCTGTCGGTCTTGACAATAGTACACATGGATACGCACACAAAACAGTCCATTATCAATTAACGTGTGTGTGTGTGTGTATTTATTTTCTCTTTGTATTTACTATATGTATCAGCAGAATCGAGTTATTAGCTCTTGGACCCCGCCTATCAAATATATGTATTTTTTCTTTTTTATATCTACTACATCAATTTCTCTAACACAAACACACACACACACACACACACACACACACACACACACACACACACACACACACACACACACACACACACACACACACACACACACACACACACACACACACACACACAAACTGGAGGCCTACCGTCTAAACGGAGAGAGTTCGTTGGCTATAATGCTAATGGTCCCCGATCGAATCTCAGTTGATGCAATAGCAAACTCAACTCAAAAACTGCAAACTGAATACTCACACCCTAAAAGTGACTCGAACCCATACTGCCAGGAGCAACGCAACTGGTATGTACAGGACGCCTTAATCCGCTTGTGTCCATTTTAAAAGAATATATTAGTGAATGTTTATTTATGTAAATTGATTGCAATATGTTTCATTCCAATCACACATATTCCAATCAATTTACATAAATTTAATTTAAAAGTGTGATTCCAATCATACATATTCCAATCTTGACATATGTCAAGCGGATTAATGCATCGTGTACATGCCAGTTGCGTTGCTCCTGGCAGTATGGGTTCGAGTCACTTCTGGGGTGTGAGTTTTCAGTTGCATATTAAATAAGTTTTCAGTTGCATAATAAATAATAAATATTTATTTATTAAATTTAATTTAATTTATTTATTTATTAAAATAATTATTTAATAATTGAAAAAAATATTAATTAAAAAAATGATTTATTTATTTTTTAAAATTAAATACTAAATAATAAATTAAATATTGATATATACTTGTGGGTCCAGGAGGCCATCTGTGTCCCCTCAGATGGTCTCCCTTATCACAGTTTGTGTCTATGGATGTGTGTCTGTGTGTGAGTGTGTATATCCCTGTGAGTGTCCGGGTGAATGTGAGTGCCCCTGTGAGTGTCCGGGTGAGTGTGTGTCCGGTTATACCTGTGGGTCCACGAGGCCATCTGTGTCCCCTCAGATGGTCTCCCTTATCACAGTCTATGGGTGTGTGTGAGTGTCCCTGTGAGTGTTCGGGTGAGGGTGTGTGAGTGTGTGAGTGTCCGGGTTTATGTGAGGTTTGGTTCCTGGAACAATCCTTCCTCCCCCCCTCCCCAAATCTCCTCCCTTATTCCCACCGTGGGTTCGAATCCCAGGTGATTAGACCTGCCCTAAGTCCATGGATCCAAGGTATCCATCCGTGGGCCCAACGGATTTCACCCCTTCCCCACTTTCCAAGGGCCAGGTCAATTCTAGCTATCCAGGGAACCTGTCGAAACAGAGGCAGCTACAGGAGGGGACACACAAATATTTGTGCCCTGCAGTTACACAACCGTTCCGACAGGCTCGATCGCAATGTATCCAGATGAGAACTCGTTCTCTTCCGACTAGACCACGCTGGAGTCGCTGTATGTCTCAAATTTGGTGCCTGTATTTATAGTTAGTATTTTTGGTGTATTAATTGATTTTTTTCATTTTTTAATTACTTAGAGAGATTTAGGGAGTTTGGGGGGGGGGGGGGAGCGGGTTGCGTGTGTAGTGATTGTAACGGGGGGTGGGGAAATAGCTCTATCTAGTCCATTATTCCACCCCCCAGTTAACTAACGAGGCCGGGGGAAACAGCTCTCTCTAGTCCGTTATCCCGTCCCCAGTTAGCCAACTATTCTAAAGCACCTCCAGAGTTCCTAAGGCAACCTCTCTCGTTCAACACCTTGTAACCTAGGTATTTGACTACCTAGGTACTAAGACTACAAGGCGTCGTAACTGGATCAGCTACCCGAAACTCTAGAGAGAACTCTAGAATACAGAATCATTGCCACAAACGTATAAGTGAAAACGAAAGGAAAGAAATGAATAGTGAAGTAATTAGTGAGGGTTTGGGGTGAGAGGTAGGGAAGTGCGAGGAGGGTCATTAGTTGAAAGTGAGAGTTTAGAGAGGGGTGGAGGGAGAGGTGTAGATAGGTAGAAGTAGAAGAGTAGATAGTAGAAGTAGAAGAGTAGATAGTAGAAGACGAAATGCTGCCACCATCCATTCATGATCATTACATACAAGACAAGGAATGGAACTTGCCTGTATCACAAAATTCTCAAAGGATGTTATCATGAGTTCATTATTAGTATGTTCCCTCTGTACCATGTATCAACTCCAAACATGTACTCATTTATATCATGAACCCAGTAACCACAGAGGCTTTCTCAAATCCTCAACTCAAAGCTCTAGGAAACAAAGTTAAACACAATTTAAATAATAAATTCATAATTATATTTCACATGAAGTATCATAATTTAGCAATTCAATTAAAATGTTCCAGTTTAATATACAAAGTGAGTCATCATCCAAGAATTCGAGAACCCTACAACTTGACTGCCCCTGATCATCACACAACATATGTAAACACGACCAAGTCACCTTAATGTTCACTCACCGAGGACTGAGTCTAAGTTGAATAGAGAGGGGGGGGGGGTCTGTAGCTTGACAGAGACTGTCTCGCCCCTGCCGGCCGACAGCCTCCCTGCTAGGGACGTCGTCTCTCCTCTCGTCTGCTGTTCTGTCTCTTAATGCTTCTTGCTCGATAGTTCTCCGAGTATTTATTGGGGAACCTAGTAGCTAACTCCGCCCACAAATAGATTGCCTCCGGCACTACCAAGCCACTCCTTAAACGTCGGCATGTTTGAAGGCTACCCGGCTCCAATTATACGCTTAGCGGAAGCAAGGTGAAATTCTCATGATCTGACCTCAGGTCACTTGGGGTCATTAACGCTTTGAGGTGTGAGATCTCAGGCAGACAACTGGCGCCTCTCAGATCCTTGTCTGTGACTCGTGTACTCTATATATATTTTAAATAAACTAACCCAAACACTTTTACAGTGTTACATCTCCCCTTCTCCCCGAAAATAAAGTTTTTGCAACACTGCTAAAGCAAGCTAGCTGTGTGCGACAACTTTATTAACGAAAAGAATACATCCTAGCTAAACAAATATACATCATCCTATTCTAAAAAATGAAATATGTAGACAGACGTCCATTGTCTTTGGCTGGGCGACGTCACTGCTTGGTCTTGTAGATAATCCTGTACCACATTTCTTCAACACAACTGCCTCCGTCGCTTCTCCGTCGTTAACGCACAACAACCCTTGGTCAACCCGAAAGCCGTTACTACTTGAACTGCGCACAGGACCGTGGAATTCGGTTGTCCCAGCTGATCTGTAATTGGCCCTACGTCAGTCACCATGAGAGACGTATATTGGGGTTCTTCACAGCTATAGGGACTACAAGTTTCGAGACTTTCATATAGTTGCCAACAGTAGAAATCCCATCCTACTCTTCTTCCTCCCTGTTGCTCCAGCACGCCTCCTTCAGAGAGCTACTTCTGACAGCCACATCAAGTCCGCACGACACAGGATGAATCACTCAACAGAGCAACATGCTTGCAGGAGGGGCGGCCAGTTAAGGCAAACGATCCTGTCTTGCAATTACGCTCCCTGCAATGATGCTGACACCAGCAAGGGACACGAGGCATCGTGTCTCACTCAGCTTGTCTTATCTTCTTCTTCTTCTTTCTTCTTTCTTCTCTCTTCCTTCTTCTCTCTTCTTTCTTCTCTCTTCCTCCTCCCATGGGTCTTTGACAAGCGACCTGGGGTCCATTGGGGTCCGTCCGTCCTGGGGTCCATCCTGGGTAGACCGATGTTGGTGGGACAGACTGGAGTCGTTGTTGCTCCTCTTCCATTTTTTTACTGGGTCGTCTGGGGTCGTCTGCAGAACGACCTGGGGTCCACTGGGGGTCCGCTGGGGTCCGTCCGTCTTGGGGTCCAATGGGTAGACCAATGTTGACCGACCGAGAGGGCTGCATCTTGGGGTCCCCTGGGGTGGTGATGGTGGTGGAGCCATGACCTCCAGGTAGTGGGCTGGTCGTGGTGGTGGTGATAAACGCCCCTGAGTGTGGTACACAGCAGCCGTCTCCCTCTTCTGTATATGCGTCGCGCCTCTCCTCTGGCTCCCACCTGTGAATTGAACATAAAGGCGACCATACCCGTGTTCCATGCTGTTGTGTGACCCTGTAGTTTGTATAGGGTTTACACAGTCCAGTTATACCGCTCTCCTCCTGGCAACAACTACACTTAAATTTTTTTAAAAATAATCCAATTAACTCTGAATGATATTGACTTGGTGGAACATAAGACAGTAACAGAGGAAAGTTAGAGAAGAGAGAATAAGGTCATCACTACTTTTAACTTGTCACAAAAAAAAAATCAAAACTAATAGACAAAACACTAGCCTAAACTTAACTATACCTTTCCTAATCTTAAGTACATAATTAACCGTTACTCCCACCCTTAACCTACAGCCACCTACGTGACCCAGAGTGTTTCCCTAGCATCTCCGCCGGTCAACAACTCCAAACTGTTGCCACCCCTGTGACCAGACTATCTAACGTCGAGCGTCCCCAACGTGAAGTCTACTGACATACTAAGCCTCCCCCTAGCATGCTGTACAATACCAGTACACCTCGGGTTATTGCGTTCAAATGGAGTAAAACAGTCGATCGCAATAATCTGAGCAGACTCACCACTTAAAACTACTTAAGAACTACACCTGCCACTCCCCACTGACCTGGAGACCAGCGGTGGCTGGGAGTCCCCGTGGGACATGCGAGGTCACCTGTCACACTCAGGTAAGCTCCACTACCCACCAACCGCTAAGTTCCAAAATCACCAAATCTTATCACTAGCATAAAACACTACACACGCAAGTTCTGGTGAACATTCCCTGAACACCACAAAACTCACAAAATCACTAAACCACAACACTAGAGAATCACTATCTCCTAGCCTGAAAAAAAAATTCGCTAACTCGCGAATAATAAACACCTGTCAAGATCTCCCTGATAGCGCCTGAGCGGCAAAAAGACACGTGGGACTGAACAATGTTAAAAGAACACCAACTACCTACAACATTGTTCAACACCGCTGCCAACATTGTAACGGGGGGTGGGGGAAATAATTGTAACGGGGGGTGGGGGAAATAGCTCTATCTTGTCCATTATTCCACCCCCCAGTTAACTAACGAAGCCGGGGGAAACAGCTCTCTCTAGTCCGTTATCCCGTCTCCAGTTAGCTAACTATTCTAGAGCACCCCCAGAGTTCCTAAGGCAACCTCTCTCGTTCAACACCTTGTAACCTAGGTATTCGACTACCTAGGTGCTAAGACTACAAGGCGCCGTCACTTGATCAGCTACCCGAAACTCTAGAGAGAACTCTAGAATACAGAATCATTGCCACAAACGTATAAGTGAAAACGAAAGGAAAGAAATGAATAGTGAAGTAATTAGTGAGGGTTTGGGGTGAGAGGTAGGGAAGTGCGAGGAGGGTCATTAGTTGAAAGTGAGAGTTTAGAGAGGGGTGGAGGGAGAGGTGTAGATAGGTAGAAGTAGAAGAGTAGATAGTAGAAGTAGAAGAGTAGATAGTAGAAGACGAAATGCTGCCACCATCCATTCATGATCATTACATACAAGACAAGGAATGGAACTTAGTGGATTGTCAAGATCGTGGTTGGTTAGTATTTATGTAGTTGTGTTCACCTAGTTGTGCTTGCACTATTAAAAATTATTCCACACACACACACATCCAGGAAGCCGCCCGTAACAGCTGTCTAACGCCCAGGTACATATTTACTGCTAGGTAACAGGGGCATCAGAATGATAGAAACTCTGCTGATTTCCGTTTGTTCCATCACCGCGAAATGGCATGAGCTAGGATTACGAGTCGAGAGCGACGTCCACTCTGCTATAAAGCCCCCTAGTTTGTGTATTGGTGCAAAAGAGTATTTGGGAGAGGTTAATGGAAAGGAATGATGTTTGGTGGCCTTGAAGGCTTTGGAGTTGGCAGTTATGAATTTAAATATTTATTTTTTTAAGATAGGATATATAAGCAAAAGACGTTACGAGATATAGTAAGAAAAGTTTTTCTGACTGAGGTAAGGTACTGTCTGATTGACTTGTATGTTAGGAAAAAGAATACATATTAGAAACTTAGATGATCTTTTGAAATGTTTCTTAGCAAATAGTTGCAAATTTTTGTGTAAAAAGCATTTGGTTACCGTACCCTAAACAAACACACGTGAGCAAAATTAGTCCACGGGATTCAGAGAGAGTGAGCAGCGAAATAGTAACAAAAAATGTGACAATGAGGGGAAACTATGTCATTCAAACGTTAACCATATAAATTACAGTAACACTAACCGAGCGTCCACATACATATTCCAATCAATTTACATAAATAGACATTCACTAATATATTCCTTTAAAATGGACACATGCAGATAGTTACAGTACACATGTCAGATCAATTACTGGTACACATAAACACTCATAGCTGGACGTGTCTGTCGATCTTGACAATAGTAGACATGTAACAAAAAATGTGACAATAATGGGAAATTATGTCATTCAAACGTATAAATTTTAACCATATAAATTACAGAAATACTAATCGCGCGCACACGTACATATGTCAATCAATTTACATAAATAAACATTCACTAATGTGTACCTTTAAAATGGACACATACAGATAATT
Organism: Procambarus clarkii; assembly: GCF_020424385.1. Classification (NCBI taxonomy): domain Eukaryota; kingdom Metazoa; phylum Arthropoda; class Malacostraca; order Decapoda; family Cambaridae; genus Procambarus; species Procambarus clarkii. Next base: position 14,495 of record NW_025553476.1, read on the forward strand.
ACCGTACACATGTCAGTTCAATTACAGGTACACATAAACACACATAGCTTCACGTGTCTGTCGGTCTTGACAATAGTACACATGGATACGCACACAAAACAGTCCATTATCAATTAACGTGTGTGTGTGTGTGTGTGTGTATTTATTTTCTCTTTGTATTTACTATATGTATCAGCAGAATCGAGTTATTAGCTCTTGGACCCCGCCTATCAAATATATGTATTTTTTCTTTTTTATATCTACTACATCAATTTCTCTCTAACACAACACACACACACACACACACACACACACACACACACACACACACACACACACACACACACACACACACACACACACACACACACACACACACACACACACAAACTGGAGGCCTACCGTCTAAACGGAGAGAGTTCGTTGGCTATAATGCTAATGGTCCCCGATCGAATCTCAGTTGATGCAATAGCAAACTCAACTCAAAAACTGCAAACTGAATACTCACACCCTAAAAGTGACTCGAACCCATACTGCCAGGAGCAACGCAACTGGTATGTACAGGACGCCTTAATCCGCTTGTGTCCATTTTAAAAGAATATATTAGTGAATGTTTATTTATGTAAATTGATTGCAATATGTTTCATTCCAATCACACATATTCCAATCAATTTACATAAATTTAATTTAAAAGTGTGATTCCAATCATACATATTCCAATCTTGACATATGTCAAGCGGATTAATGCATCGTGTACATGCCAGTTGCGTTGCTCCTGGCAGTATGGGTTCGAGTCACTTCTGGGGTGTGAGTTTTCAGTTGCATATTAAATAAGTTTTCAGTTGCATATTAAATAATAAATATTTATTTATTAAATTTAATTTAATTTATTTATTTATTAAAATAATTATTTAATAATTGAATAAAATATTAATTAAAAAAAATGATTTATTTATTTTTTAAAATTAAATACTAAATAATAAATTAAATATTGATATATACTTGTGGGTCCAGGAGGCCATCTGTGTCCCCTCAGATGGTCTCCCTTATCACAGTTTGTGTCTATGGATGTGTGTCTGTGTGTGAGTGTGTATATCCCTGTGAGTGTCCGGGTGAATGTGAGTGCCCCTGTGAGTGTCCGGGTGAGTGTGTGTCCGGTTATACCTGTGGGTCCACGAGGCCATCTGTGTCCCCTCAGATGGTCTCCCTTATCACAGTCTATGGGTGTGTGTGAGTGTCCCTGTGAGTGTTCGGGTGAGGGTGTGTGAGTGTGTGAGTGTCCGGGTTTATGTGAGGTTTGGTTCCTGGAACAATCCTTCCTCCCCCCCTCCCCAAATCTCCTCCCTTATTCCCACCGTGGGTTCGAATCCCAGGTGATTAGACCTGCCCTAAGTCCATGGATCCAAGGTATCCATCCGTGGGCCCAACGGATTTCACCCCTTCCCCACTTTCCAAGGGCCAGGTCAATTCTAGCTATCCAGGGAACCTGTCGAAACAGAGGCAGCTACAGGAGGGGACACACAAATATTTGTGCCCTGCAGTTACACAACCGTTCCGACAGGCTCGATCGCAATGTATCCAGATGAGAACTCGTTCTCTTCCGACTAGACCACGCTGGAGTCGCTGTATGTCTCAAATTTGGTGCCTGTATTTATAGTTAGTATTTTTGGTGTATTAATTGATTTGTTTTCATTTTTTTAATTACTTAGAGAGATTTAGGGAGTTGGGGGGGGGGGGGGGAGCGGGTTGCGTGTGTAGTGGATTGTCAAGATCGTGGTTGGTTAGTATTTATGTAGTTGTGTTCACCTAGTTGTGCTTGCGAGGGTTGAGCTCTCCTCTTTCGGCCCGCCTCTCAACTGTCAATCAATCAATTATTACTAACTATTAAAAATTATTCCACACACACACATCCAGGAAGCCGCCCGTAACAGCTGTCTAACGCCCAGGTACATATTTACTGCTAGGTAACAGGGGCATCAGAATGATAGAAACTCTGCTGATTTCCGTTTGTTCCATCACCGCGAAATGGCATGAGCTAGGATTACGAGTCGAGAGCGACGTCCACTCAGCTATAAAGCCCCCTAGTTTGTGTATTGGTGCAAAAGAGTATTTGGGAGAGGTTAATGGAAAGGAATGATGTTTGGTGGCCTTGAAGGCTTTGGAGTTGGCAGTTATGAATTTAAATATTTATTTTTTTAAGATAGGATATATAAGCAAAAGACGTTACGAGATATAGTAAGAAAAGTTTTTCTGACTGAGGTAAGGTACTGTCTGATTGACTTGTATGTTAGGAAAAAGAATACATATTAGAAACTTAGATGATCTTTTGAAATGTTTCTTAGCAAATAGTTGCAAATTTTTGTGTAAAAAGCATTTGGTTACCGTACCCTAAACAAACACACGTGAGCAAAATTAGTCCACGGGATTCAGAGAGAGTGAGCAGCGAAATAGTAACAAAAAATGTGACAATGAGGGGAAACTATGTCATTCAAACGTTAACCATATAAATTACAGTAACACTAACCGAGCGTCCACATACATATTCCAATCAATTTACATAAATAGACATTCACTAATATATTCCTTTAAAATGGACACATGCAGATAGTTACAGTACACATGTCAGATCAATTACTGGTACACATAAACACTCATAGCTGGACGTGTCTGTCGATCTTGACAATAGTAGACATGTAACAAAAAATGTGACAATAATGGGAAATTATGTCATTCAAACGTATAAATTTTAACCATATAAATTACAGAAATACTAATCGCGCGCACACGTACATATGTCAATCAATTTACATAAATAAACATTCACTAATGTGTACCTTTAAAATGGACACATACAGATAATTACCGTACACATGTCAGTTCAATTACAGGTACACATAAACACACATAGCTTCACGTGTCTGTCGGTCTTGACAATAGTACACATGGATACGCACACAAAACAGTCCATTATCAATTAACGTGTGTGTGTGTGTGTGTGTGTATTTATTTTCTCTTTGTATTTACTATATGTATCAGCAGAATCGAGTTATTAGCTCTTGGACCCCGCCTATCAAATATATGTATTTTTTCTTTTTTATATCTACTACATCAATTTCTCTCTAACACAAACACACACACACACACACACACACACACACACACACACACACACACACACACACACACACACACACACACACACACACACACACACACAAACTGGAGGCCTACCGTCTAAACGGAGAGAGTTCGTTGGCTATAATGCTAATGGTCCCCGATCGAATCTCAGTTGATGCAATAGCAAACTCAACTCAAAAACTGCAAACTGAATACTCACACCCTAAAAGTGACTCGAACCCATACTGCCAGGAGCAACGCAACTGGTATGTACAGGACGCCTTAATCCGCTTGTGTCCATTTTAAAAGAATATATTAGTGAATGTTTATTTATGTAAATTGATTGCAATATGTTTCATTCCAATCACACATATTCCAATCAATTTACATAAATTTAATTTAAAAGTGTGATTCCAATCATACATATTCCAATCTTGACATATGTCAAGCGGATTAATGCATCGTGTACATGCCAGTTGCGTTGCTCCTGGCAGTATGGGTTCGAGTCACTTCTGGGGTGTGAGTTTTCAGTTGCATATTAAATAAGTTTTCAGTTGCATATTAAATAATAAATATTTATTTATTAAATTTAATTTAATTTATTTATTTATTAAAATAATTATTTAATAATTGAATAAAATATTAATTAAAAAAAATGATTTATTTATTTTTTAAAATTAAATACTAAATAATAAATTAAATATTGATATATACTTGTGGGTCCAGGAGGCCATCTGTGTCCCCTCAGATGGTCTCCCTTATCACAGTTTGTGTCTATGGATGTGTGTCTGTGTGTGAGTGTGTATATCCCTGTGAGTGTCCGGGTGAATGTGAGTGCCCCTGTGAGTGTCCGGGTGAGTGTGTGTCCGGTTATACCTGTGGGTCCACGAGGCCATCTGTGTCCCCTCAGATGGTCTCCCTTATCACAGTCTATGGGTGTGTGTGAGTGTCCCTGTGAGTGTTCGGGTGAGGGTGTGTGAGTGTGTGAGTGTCCGGGTTTATGTGAGGTTTGGTTCCTGGAACAATCCTTCCTCCCCCCCTCCCCAAATCTCCTCCCTTATTCCCACCGTGGGTTCGAATCCCAGGTGATTAGACCTGCCCTAAGTCCATGGATCCAAGGTATCCATCCGTGGGCCCAACGGATTTCACCCCTTCCCCACTTTCCAAGGGCCAGGTCAATTCTAGCTATCCAGGGAACCTGTCGAAACAGAGGCAGCTACAGGAGGGGACACACAAATATTTGTGCCCTGCAGTTACACAACCGTTCCGACAGGCTCGATCGCAATGTATCCAGATGAGAACTCGTTCTCTTCCGACTAGACCACGCTGGAGTCGCTGTATGTCTCAAATTTGGTGCCTGTATTTATAGTTAGTATTTTTGGTGTATTAATTGATTTGTTTTCATTTTTTAATTACTTAGAGAGATTTAGGGAGTTGGGGGGGGGGGGGGGAGCGGGTTGCGTGTGTAGTGGATTGTCAAGATCGTGGTTGGTTAGTATTTATGTAGTTGTGTTCACCTAGTTGTGCTTGCGAGGGTTGAGCTCTCCTCTTTCGGCCCGCCTCTCAACTGTCAATCAATCAATTATTACTAACTATTAAAAATTATTCCACACACACACATCCAGGAAGCCGCCCGTAACAGCTGTCTAACGCCCAGGTACATATTTACTGCTAGGTAACAGGGGCATCAGAATGATAGAAACTCTGCTGATTTCCGTTTGTTCCATCACCGCGAAATGGCATGAGCTAGGATTACGAGTCGAGAGCGACGTCCACTCAGCTATAAAGCCCCCTAGTTTGTGTATTGGTGCAAAAGAGTATTTGGGAGAGGTTAATGGAAAGGAATGATGTTTGGTGGCCTTGAAGGCTTTGGAGTTGGCAGTTATGAATTTAAATATTTATTTTTTTAAGATAGGATATATAAGCAAAAGACGTTACGAGATATAGTAAGAAAAGTTTTTCTGACTGAGGTAAGGTACTGTCTGATTGACTTGTATGTTAGGAAAAAGAATACATATTAGAAACTTAGATGATCTTTTGAAATGTTTCTTAGCAAATAGTTGCAAATTTTTGTGTAAAAAGCATTTGGTTACCGTACCCTAAACAAACACACGTGAGCAAAATTAGTCCACGGGATTCAGAGAGAGTGAGCAGCGAAATAGTAACAAAAAATGTGACAATGAGGGGAAACTATGTCATTCAAACGTTAACCATATAAATTACAGTAACACTAACCGAGCGTCCACATACATATTCCAATCAATTTACATAAATAGACATTCACTAATATATTCCTTTAAAATGGACACATGCAGATAGTTACAGTACACATGTCAGATCAATTACTGGTACACATAAACACTCATAGCTGGACGTGTCTGTCGATCTTGACAATAGTAGACATGTAACAAAAAATGTGACAATAATGGGAAATTATGTCATTCAAACGTATAAATTTTAACCATATAAATTACAGAAATACTAATCGCGCGCACACGTACATATGTCAATCAATTTACATAAATAAACATTCACTAATGTGTACCTTTAAAATGGACACATACAGATAATTACCGTACACATGTCAGTTCAATTACAGGTACACATAAACACACATAGCTTCACGTGTCTGTCGGTCTTGACAATAGTACACATGGATACGCACACAAAACAGTCCATTATCAATTAACGTGTGTGTGTGTGTGTGTGTGTATTTATTTTCTCTTTGTATTTACTATATGTATCAGCAGAATCGAGTTATTAGCTCTTGGACCCCGCCTATCAAATATATGTATTTTTTCTTTTTTATATCTACTACATCAATTTCTCTCTAACACAAACACACACACACACACACACACACACACACACACACACACACACACACACACACACACACACACACACACACACACACACACACACACACACACACACACACAAACTGGAGGCCTACCGTCTAAACGGAGAGAGTTCGTTGGCTATAATGCTAATGGTCCCCGATCGAATCTCAGTTGATGCAATAGCAAACTCAACTCAAAAACTGCAAACTGAATACTCACACCCTAAAAGTGACTCGAACCCATACTGCCAGGAGCAACGCAACTGGTATGTACAGGACGCCTTAATCCGCTTGTGTCCATTTTAAAAGAATATATTAGTGAATGTTTATTTATGTAAATTGATTGCAATATGTTTCATTCCAATCACACATATTCCAATCAATTTACATAAATTTAATTTAAAAGTGTGATTCCAATCATACATATTCCAATCTTGACATATGTCAAGCGGATTAATGCATCGTGTACATGCCAGTTGCGTTGCTCCTGGCAGTATGGGTTCGAGTCACTTCTGGGGTGTGAGTTTTCAGTTGCATATTAAATAAGTTTTCAGTTGCATATTAAATAATAAATATTTATTTATTAAATTTAATTTAATTTATTTATTTATTAAAATAATTATTTAATAATTGAATAAAATATTAATTAAAAAAAATGATTTATTTATTTTTTAAAATTAAATACTAAATAATAAATTAAATATTGATATATACTTGTGGGTCCAGGAGGCCATCTGTGTCCCCTCAGATGGTCTCCCTTATCACAGTTTGTGTCTATGGATGTGTGTCTGTGTGTGAGTGTGTATATCCCTGTGAGTGTCCGGGTGAATGTGAGTGCCCCTGTGAGTGTCCGGGTGAGTGTGTGTCCGGTTATACCTGTGGGTCCACGAGGCCATCTGTGTCCCCTCAGATGGTCTCCCTTATCACAGTCTATGGGTGTGTGTGAGTGTCCCTGTGAGTGTTCGGGTGAGGGTGTGTGAGTGTGTGAGTGTCCGGGTTTATGTGAGGTTTGGTTCCTGGAACAATCCTTCCTCCCCCCCTCCCCAAATCTCCTCCCTTATTCCCACCGTGGGTTCGAATCCCAGGTGATTAGACCTGCCCTAAGTCCATGGATCCAAGGTATCCATCCGTGGGCCCAACGGATTTCACCCCTTCCCCACTTTCCAAGGGCCAGGTCAATTCTAGCTATCCAGGGAACCTGTCGAAACAGAGGCAGCTACAGGAGGGGACACACAAATATTTGTGCCCTGCAGTTACACAACCGTTCCGACAGGCTCGATCGCAATGTATCCAGATGAGAACTCGTTCTCTTCCGACTAGACCACGCTGGAGTCGCTGTATGTCTCAAATTTGGTGCCTGTATTTATAGTTAGTATTTTTGGTGTATTAATTGATTTGTTTTCATTTTTTTAATTACTTAGAGAGATTTAGGGAGTTGGGGGGGGGGGGGGAGCGGGTTGCGTGTGTAGTGGATTGTCAAGATCGTGGTTGGTTAGTATTTATGTAGTTGTGTTCACCTAGTTGTGCTTGCGAGGGTTGAGCTCTCCTCTTTCGGCCCGCCTCTCAACTGTCAATCAATCAATTATTACTAACTATTAAAAATTATTCCACACACACACATCCAGGAAGCCGCCCGTAACAGCTGTCTAACGCCCAGGTACATATTTACTGCTAGGTAACAGGGGCATCAGAATGATAGAAACTCTGCTGATTTCCGTTTGTTCCATCACCGCGAAATGGCATGAGCTAGGATTACGAGTCGAGAGCGACGTCCACTCAGCTATAAAGCCCCCTAGTTTGTGTATTGGTGCAAAAGAGTATTTGGGAGAGGTTAATGGAAAGGAATGATGTTTGGTGGCCTTGAAGGCTTTGGAGTTGGCAGTTATGAATTTAAATATTTATTTTTTTAAGATAGGATATATAAGCAAAAGACGTTACGAGATATAGTAAGAAAAGTTTTTCTGACTGAGGTAAGGTACTGTCTGATTGACTTGTATGTTAGGAAAAAGAATACATATTAGAAACTTAGATGATCTTTTGAAATGTTTCTTAGCAAATAGTTGCAAATTTTTGTGTAAAAAGCATTTGGTTACCGTACCCTAAACAAACACACGTGAGCAAAATTAGTCCACGGGATTCAGAGAGAGTGAGCAGCGAAATAGTAACAAAAAATGTGACAATGAGGGGAAACTATGTCATTCAAACGTTAACCATATAAATTACAGTAACACTAACCGAGCGTCCACATACATATTCCAATCAATTTACATAAATAGACATTCACTAATATATTCCTTTAAAATGGACACATGCAGATAGTTACAGTACACATGTCAGATCAATTACTGGTACACATAAACACTCATAGCTGGACGTGTCTGTCGATCTTGACAATAGTAGACATGTAACAAAAAATGTGACAATAATGGGAAATTATGTCATTCAAACGTATAAATTTTAACCATATAAATTACAGAAATACTAATCGCGCGCACACGTACATATGTCAATCAATTTACATAAATAAACATTCACTAATGTGTACCTTTAAAATGGACACATACAGATAATTACCGTACACATGTCAGTTCAATTACAGGTACACATAAACACACATAGCTTCACGTGTCTGTCGGTCTTGACAATAGTACACATGGATACGCACACAAAACAGTCCATTATCAATTAACGTGTGTGTGTGTGTGTGTGTGTATTTATTTTCTCTTTGTATTTACTATATGTATCAGCAGAATCGAGTTATTAGCTCTTGGACCCCGCCTATCAAATATATGTATTTTTTCTTTTTTATATCTACTACATCAATTTCTCTCTAACACAAACACACACACACACACACACACACACACACACACACACACACACACACACACACACACACACACACACACACACACACACACACACACACACACACACACACACAAACTGGAGGCCTACCGTCTAAACGGAGAGAGTTCGTTGGCTATAATGCTAATGGTCCCCGATCGAATCTCAGTTGATGCAATAGCAAACTCAACTCAAAAACTGCAAACTGAATACTCACACCCTAAAAGTGACTCGAACCCATACTGCCAGGAGCAACGCAACTGGTATGTACAGGACGCCTTAATCCGCTTGTGTCCATTTTAAAAGAATATATTAGTGAATGTTTATTTATGTAAATTGATTGCAATATGTTTCATTCCAATCACACATATTCCAATCAATTTACATAAATTTAATTTAAAAGTGTGATTCCAATCATACATATTCCAATCTTGACATATGTCAAGCGGATTAATGCATCGTGTACATGCCAGTTGCGTTGCTCCTGGCAGTATGGGTTCGAGTCACTTCTGGGGTGTGAGTTTTCAGTTGCATATTAAATAAGTTTTCAGTTGCATATTAAATAATAAATATTTATTTATTAAATTTAATTTAATTTATTTATTTATTAAAATAATTATTTAATAATTGAATAAAATATTAATTAAAAAAAATGATTTATTTATTTTTTAAAATTAAATACTAAATAATAAATTAAATATTGATATATACTTGTGGGTCCAGGAGGCCATCTGTGTCCCCTCAGATGGTCTCCCTTATCACAGTTTGTGTCTATGGATGTGTGTCTGTGTGTGAGTGTGTATATCCCTGTGAGTGTCCGGGTGAATGTGAGTGCCCCTGTGAGTGTCCGGGTGAGTGTGTGTCCGGTTATACCTGTGGGTCCACGAGGCCATCTGTGTCCCCTCAGATGGTCTCCCTTATCACAGTCTATGGGTGTGTGTGAGTGTCCCTGTGAGTGTTCGGGTGAGGGTGTGTGAGTGTGTGAGTGTCCGGGTTTATGTGAGGTTTGGTTCCTGGAACAATCCTTCCTCCCCCCCTCCCCAAATCTCCTCCCTTATTCCCACCGTGGGTTCGAATCCCAGGTGATTAGACCTGCCCTAAGTCCATGGATCCAAGGTATCCTCCAGGGAACCTGTCGAAACAGAGGCAGCTACAGGAGGGGACACACAAATATTTGTGCCCTGCAGTTACACAACCGTTCCGACAGGCTCGATCGCAATGTATCCAGATGAGAACTCGTTCTCTTCCGACTAGACCACGCTGGAGTCGCTGTATGTCTCAAATTTGGTGCCTGTATTTATAG